>JAVJIF010024258.1:0-86562 GCA_038442645.1 Agave tequilana
CAAAAAGGTTTCAGACCCGAGCCTTACAACTCTTGTTTACTCAACAAGGAGATGGCAACTTTTGGCGCCTGTGCCTTTTCGGCGTTTGTGCTTTCGACTTGGGCGCAGAAAGAGACCGCGTTTTTAATTCGCGTTTGTCTCTGCTGACGCAGCAGTTTGGCTCACTGCGTGGGTCATTCCCGCGTCTGCTTGGCTGACTGCGTGGATCATTCCCGCGTCTGCAGTCCACACTTGCGACTTAGTTTTTCTCTGTTGAAGCATACTAAGTTGCAGATTGTTCTGATTCCTTTTGTTTCATTTCTTGCAGGTAGGCTTGCTGGTTTGCTGGGCCCCTGGAAGGATGCTTTGGCCGGCGAACTTGTTCGATGTTCACCTATAAGAGATTATATTATGGTCCTCGTCACCTATAAGAGAGTATATTACGTCTCTGACGAGGACCCAACCCTCGCCAAGGTCTCTTCAGATCTGCTTCGCCATTCATGCCTGCTGGCAAGAGATGGTCAGGCTATGCATGACGGCGATGAGGGCTCCGGCGGTTGTGGTGGCGGACAAGATCCTCTTCCTCTCCCACCCCAGAAGTCACATCAAGGACAGTCTATGTCCGTTGGATGGCCTGCTAGGGAAAGGGACGCTCCTGAACGAAGGGTTGCAGGACTTTCTGTTGCCACCAGACCTCAAGAACACCATTGCTCTTAGCTTAGTCAGCTAGAGCGCTTTCGATGTTTACATCATGCATCGTGGTGTAACCAGCTTCTATTGTAGCCACAAAACATCGCGCACTTGGAATCAGACGCGGCTTATAAGGAGTGAGTGTAACCTCTAAGAGAGAGAGAGAGAGGGACTTCTTTGTACTCCTTAATTGTAACACTCAATCTTATTGTATAAGAGAGCGTTTTGTATCACTTTCATATGTTTGGAAATAAATAAAAGCGACACTTTTCTTTTTGCCTCTTTCCTTGTCTTGAACTTTTTGTCTTAGACCCATAGAAGCAAAGAATCTCCGACTTTGTCAAAATTATGATGATAATCTCAACAAGTCAAACTTTGGAGGGAAAGATCCTATTTCAGGAACTCTCAAAGTACTGTCAGAGGTGTAATATTAACTTGACAAAGATGAAATAATTTTTAGTGACCTGCCACTTTATAAGAGAAAGCGACAAGTAGAATTGGTACCCCCAGGGAGGATGAACTCTTATCAAGTGTTTGGGATTAACTTGATTGGGCTCAACTGGGGATTTGAGGGAAACACTGTTGATGGTGTAGTATTAACCTAACAATGTTTTTAGGTAGACTTGTTATTCTGCTGAAGAAAATAACAAGTGGGACTAGACTCGTGGGGAATCTAGGAAAGTTTGTTACCGTCAGAGGTGTGATATTAACTTAACGGGTTGAAAGTAGTCTTGTCAGAAGTGTAATGTTAACTTGACAAGGATGTGAGCCAGAGGTGAGATATTAACTTAACTCAGAAGTGTCACTGTCATAGGTGTAATGTTTAACTTGACAATGAGGGAATGCTAGAGGTGTAATGTTGAACTTAGCATTGGTCATCTCGGCTTGGATAAGGAAGTCCGAGGGAAAGTCATGGCCATAGGTGTATTATTGAACTTAGCAATGACTTGGATGCTAGAGGTGTGGTGTTAACTTGGCATCATCCATTTCAGCTTCGATATGGAAGTCTGAAGAAAAGTGACTGTCAGAGGTGTGATATTAAACCTGACAGAAACTTGGTCACTGTTTAGAGGTGTGGTGTTGAACTTTAACAGCAATTTGTCAGAGGTGTGATGTTAACTTGACAAAGATTGTCTCATGATGAGAGCAACTTTGAGGACCTGTCATTCTATTGGTGAGAATTGACAAGTGAAAGTTTGAAGTGCCAGAGGTGTAGTGTTAACTTGGCAAATTTGAAATTTGGTACTCCGTGTAGAGTTGACAAGCAAAATTTGTACTCGACAAGGGATATTGAAAAGTTTCCATTACCAGAGGTATAGTGTTAACTTAGTAATGGTTGTATTTTGTAGACCTACCATTCTGTGGATGAGAATTGGTAGGGGATTTTGGAGGAAGGGGTGGAGCCAAGTCCACTTAGGATTTTTAGCAAACCCTCAGCTATCAACGGATTTGAGGTGCCTTTACCAACTACCGTTTGAGTTGGGCTAGCCATGCTATTCCCCTCAGCATGATAAGTTGTCGAAGACTTATGTTGGGCTTAAAAGCCAACATTTTCCTCTATCCTTAGCCGTTGGAGGCGTTGGATATCAATGAAGAAGCTCTTCTTATTTTGATCAGAGGTGTACTTTTAACTTGATCAGTAGAAGAATACCATCTAAGGATAGTATTTCTTCAGGAACCTGCCATTGATCGGCATCATGAGTGTATCGCCATTTGAAGTTATGAGGCGATATGACCCATTTGAGTAGACTGACTCTACTACAAATGGTCCTTCCCATTTGGGTTGGAATTTTCCTTTTGTCTTGTGCGTCATCACCATGGGTCTTCTGACGGCTAAGACAAGATCGCCTTTCTTAAAAGTTCGTACTTTAACTTTCTTGTTGAAGGCTCTGGTGATTCGAGCTTGGTAGAGCTCGATTTGCTGTTGGGCTTGCAGACGCTTGTCGTCTAAGGCCTCCAGTTCCTGGAGTCGCTGTCGATGCTTCTCCTCTGTCGTCATCTCCGCTGTCAAGGCGACGCGTAGAGATGGAATTTGGATTTCCAGGG
Organism: Agave tequilana; assembly: GCA_038442645.1. Taxonomy (NCBI): domain Eukaryota; kingdom Viridiplantae; phylum Streptophyta; class Magnoliopsida; order Asparagales; family Asparagaceae; genus Agave; species Agave tequilana. Next base: position 2,716 of record JAVJIF010024258.1, read on the forward strand.
GAAGCACGGCCTCACATCCGTATACCAAGGAAAACGGCGTGGCTTTAGTCGGGGTTCGCACTGTTGTGCGATAGGCCCATAAGCATTCACCTAGCTTGTCGTCCCAGTCGCGTTGACTCTTCGAGACGAACTTTTTGAGAAGCTTGCCAATGGTCTTGTTGAAAGCTTCTGCGAGGCCATTAGCGGCAGGATAGTATGCCGTTGAAGACACACTCTGGACTCTGAACTTAGCGCAGAATCTCTGGAATGCCTGGCTGATGAACTGGGGTCCATTGTCATGGACAATTCGCCGAGGTACGTCGAAACGGTAAATAACGTGATGTTTCACGAACTTGATCACGTTCGACGATTTCACCTCCTTCAAAGGAATGGCTTCGGCCCATTTGGAAAAGTAATCAGTTATTGCTAGAATGAACCGATGTCCCTTTGATGATGGTGGGCTGATAGGACCAACCACATCCATCCCCCACATCTCAAATGGCCATGTAGAGGTCGTAGAGTGGAGGTACCCTGGTGCTGATGGATAAAATCTCCATGTATTTGGCAAGCGTGACATCTTTTGGCATAGGCGACGGCGTCGGCAACCATCTTGGGCCAATAGTAACCCAACCTTTGGAGTCGATGTGCCAATTTGGGCCAGGTTGATGGGCTCCGCATGTACCGTCGTGGGCCTCTTTCAATACCTCCTGGGCCTCCTTTGGTGAGAGGCACCGGAGTAAGATCCCGTCATGCGATCGACGATACAATGTTCGTGTAATCGCATTATAGTAAAACTTAGGGGCTTTCCTTCGAATGGCAGTCGCCTCTTTAGCGTCCTCAGGCAGGATGCCGTACAAGACATAGTCGATGTAGGGGAATCGCCAGTCTTTAAGTTCTGGACCGGTTGACGCTTCAAGTGCTTCTTCGCGGTGACGACCTCCCGTTGACTCCTGATAATCCTCGAGAGCATTTCTCGGGCAATACAGGTCGTGGCTGTAGACGAATATCTTCTCCATTGCTCCAGCTGGAAGAGCTAAGGAGGCAGCCAGGGATGCGAGTGCATCTGCGTGCGCATTTTGCCTGCGCGGTACATGGTCGATGTAGAAGCTTGTAAATCCCTCGGCCATGCGGATAGTTGCATTGTAATAGGGTACCAAGTCTTCATGTCTGACTTCGTACTCCCGGGAATTTGGCTGACGATGAGTTTAGAGTCACCATATGCCTCGAGATTTTTAACGCCAATCTCATCGGCGAGCTGCATCCCGATTAATAGAGCATTGTACTCCGCCACATTGTTGGAACAAGGTTCTGTTAGCGAGACAGCTCGGGGGATCACATAATTTTGTGGGGAGACAAGTACTACTCCTACCCCCGCCACTACGTGTCCCTTGGGGCTTGTCCTTGATGCACCGTCGAAGAAAAGTTGCCACACTTGACTTTCGAACGATGTCTGAGTCAGGTAGACTTCGGCCACTTCGTCTGGGAGATCCTCGTAGACTTTGGCTGCCCTCGGATCTGGGTGTTCAGCTAGGAAGTCTGCGACCGCTTGTCCCTTTATGGCTTTCTGCGGCAGAAAGTGCATATCATACAGGGATAGCAATATGGCTCATTTTGCCAGTCGGCCATTTAGCGATGAAGGTTTAGTCATAAGTAACCTCAGAGGGTTGACTTTTGATATGACATTTATAGTCTGGCCTACCAGATAGTGTCACATTTTCTGAATGGCGAACACTAGTGCCAAACATTCCTTCTCGATCGGGTTGTACCGATGTTCGGCTCCGATCATTATTCTACTCAGATAGTAGATTGCCTGTTCTCGTCCTTCTTCATCATTCTGAGCTAGTAGAGCTCCCAAAGAATGGTCCATTGCCCGGACGTACACTAGGAAAGGCTTTCCAGACACCGGGGCTGCAAGGACTGGTGGTTGGGTGAGGTATTGCTTGATTTCCTCGAACGCTTGTTGGCAAGTGTCATCCCAAATGAATGAGACACCCTTCTTCATCAGCTTAGCGAATGGTTGGCATCTTCCGGAGAGGTTTGAGATGAACCTGCGGATGTACGCCAATCGACCCTGTAAACCCCTGAGTTCCTTGAGGTTTCTCGGGGGTTGCATCTCTTGGATAGCGCGGACTTTCTCCGGATCCAAATGGATTCCTATGGAAGTCACAACGAATCCTAGGAATTTGCCACTGGCTACCCCCAGGAAGGACTTGGCGGGGTTCATCTTCAATTGATGAGCCCGCATGATGTCGAAGACCACCTTCAGATCAGCTATGTGATCTCCTTTAATACGACTTTTCATCGCAATGTCATCAACATAACATTCCACCGTTTTGTGTATCTGCTGATGGGAAATGGCATTCATGGCCCTTTGGTAGGTTGCCCCCGCATTCTTCAGTCAAAAGGCATGACAGTATAGCAATATACCCTAGAGGAGTCCTGAAGGAGGTGTGCTTTTCGTCGTCAGGATACATTTTGATTTGATTGTATCCTGAGAATCCGTCCATGAAGGACATTCGTTCAAATCCACAAGTATTGTCAATCATGACATCTGTGATCGGCAATGGGAATTCGTCCTTGGGGCAGGCCTCGTTTAGATCACAGAAGTCGATGCAGATCCGGATTTTTCCGTTCTTTTTGGAGACGGGGACGATGTTGGCTACCCAATCGGGATGCTGTTCTTCCCTGATGAAGCCAGAATCAATAAGTTTTCTGACTTCTGATTGAATTGCCTCCATTATTTCTGGGCGGAACCGTCGCTGCTGTTGTTTGACAGGTTTTACGTCCGAATTGATGTTGAGGCGGTGCATGGCCACTTGAGGATCAAGTCCTGGCATGTCCTCATAATTCCAGGCGAAGACGTCTATATACTCTTGTACAAGAGATATTAAATCCTTCTTCTCCGATGGTGACAGGCCGTCACTTATGAAGATGGGCTTAGGGTTAGCCTCATCTCCTAGATTGATCTGAACAACCTTGTCTTCTGTGGGTGGCTCACGCTGTTCAAAGCGGGTACCCCAAAGAGCATTTAAATGTTTGATCCATGGATCTGTATCAGATTGGATCATTTCTTCATTTCCATCTTCCAGGCGGCTTGTCGAAACCATGTTCACTGAAAGTTTCTTGAAGATGTTGCCGACACTGACATCTGACCCCCAAGATGATGTGTCTGAAGAGTGATCATTGTTCGACGATTCTTGAGAACAGGAGGCTGATGGGATTGGAGTTGATACATAGCCCAACCCCCTGCGCGTCCGATGATAATAATCAGGGGCCTTCCCTTTCGGTACAAACGATCGAAGCAGGGTTCTCCTTCCTTTGCCGAAGTTCAACCCGGGCTTGTTGGTTAGATCGTACCCCATTTGCTTCATCATTCTGAGCGCTTTCAAATTCATAATGGTCGAGCTGAGGGGATTCCTCCTCGCTTTCCGATTCTTCGCGGGGAGTTGGTTCAGACGAGATTCGCCCAAAAAGAATTGGTTTTTGGCCTTTTCGTCTTGTCTTGTCGGGACCATGAATATAGATTCCTGCGCATCTCCATTATCCTGGTATGTCCCGAAAGATGATTTTACTGGTACATGCAATGATGTCAAAGCATCCATTGCCGACCAGATATCATCGTCTATGTCGGTACTAGTATCCGACGGTATCGAATCGGATGCACACGCAGAAAAATACTCAAAGTCTAAATTCTCATTAATATACCAGCCGCCTGCATCGTCGGTGGTATTATCAACCTCGAGCTTATTAGTGCTCTTTACAAGTGGTTCCAACTTCCACAGGCACTCTTCTTGCTCGGGCTCAGTATCAGCCTCATTACCAGAGTCTGGCACTTCCAGTTGCGGGGTTTCATCCACCGGATCCTGATATAGGAGGGGTCCGTGAAATAATTTTCGACCCCCTTAAACGGATACCTTTCGGCAACCAACGTTTGCACCTTCCCACTCGCGTCAATGTATTTCATGACTTGGTGAAGAGTAGAGGGAACGATGGAGTTGCGGTGAATCCATGGTCGTCCCAGCAGCAAATTGTAGGACGTGTCAGCGTCGATAACGTAGCACGTCACCTCCGACTTGAGGCTCCCAATCTGGCACTTGAGCTTGATCTTCCCCATCGGACGGGTGCCATTGGCATTGAACCCGTAGATGGTGTCTGTGTAGGGCTCAGACGGTGAGTAGGATGCCGAGGTGATGATGCAGGTGTGCATGAGGCGGGGCAGGAGAGATGCAGATGGGAGGAGATGCCTGAATGACAGATCGGTTCACTTCAGATGATCCGATATAACCTGTGAAGTACAGGGGCCGATCATGCTTCCCTTTAACCTGCATATCATCTGCCGTGAAGGTAATGCAGGGAGCATTCTGGGAGGTGTGGAGACAACTCTCTACATCTTTCTTCTTTGGCACCTGGGTCATAAAGACCTCAGCATTTGCCAGAGCTTCTTGTAGAGCCTCCCGGGTCGACTTTGATAGTCTTAGAAGCTCATACAGGGTGATCCGCGCCGGGATGTTGGCCAATTGAGTCAAGACATCAAAGCGGTAAGGCGTTGTGGATCCTTCCGCTATACCCTTTTGAAGGGCTCGAGAGAATCGAGTCTCTATTTGTTTCTCCACTGGTGGCTTCGTGGAGGGCCTAGTTGGCTCTGCAGCCGGTTGTGGAGGGTTTGCCGCCATTTCGCCGTACTGCTTCAAGTAGGGCTGTCCTGAACGAGTCCCCGTCATTGGTTGGTTGGGCTCTGCGGCCAAGACTATTGTTTCCTCTTCTGAATCAGTCAGTGAGGGAACATCATCCTCTGCTTCCCAGGAGGAAGCACATACCACATGGCAGGACGAAGCTTTTGCCTTGCCTTTGGATTTCCTGTTGGTTACAGTAGTCCACTGCTGGCTGCCCACTAGGTCAGGGTGGACCCACATAATTTCTCCTTGAGGCGTAGGGACGGTACCAAGCCCTTCTCCTGCTGCTGGTGAGGGTCTGTGTTGACCACTCTTAATTCTCCCTTTGGAATAGGAGTTACCCCCGCAGGCGTTGGAGGTTGTCTCCCGAACTGGAGAACCGACGTCACATTAGCCGTGACCTTCTTCTGCTCTGGTCGGAGCTTTAGCACCTCCGCGTCAATCAGAGCCTGAAGGATCTCCTTGAAGACGTAGCAGCTTTTGGTAGGATGTCCCAACATCCTGTGGTACATGCAGTAGTTGGGATTGTCGGTCTTGCCGACTTCCTCCGGGCGCCTAATTTCAGGGAGCTTCAGTCGGTTACTCTTGTTGAGTAGCTTGAAGAGCGAATCGACATGTTCCTCCTTGAAGGAATACTGCTTGTTGGCACGGGGTTGGCTTGAAGAGCCACTCGCCTTGGCTGGTTGAGGTTTGGTGGGAGATTTGGTCTCCGTCGCCAAATTATCCTTCCGCTTCGTCTGGAGGGAGGTGTCTGACGCTCGCCTAGTTTGACCTTTCCGCCTAGGCTTGCCTTCTTCTGCCCTGACGCGGGCAACAATCTCCTCAGCCTGTTCACCTTGTTGGACTAATTGTTTCCAGGTGCGGCTTTCAGCAACTCCTATTTGAGCAAGGAGTGAGGTTTGGAGGTTGTGGCGGCATGTTTCCACCAGGGTGGCCTGGGTCATACCGCTTGGACACCGGAGTGCCACGTTTCGAAATCTTTCCACGAAAGATTTGACGGACTCTCCCTTTCGCTGTCTCGTAGCTAACAGGGTGGGCATTGTGACCTCGGAATCATCTTCAAAGAAGCGTGTTAGGAACAGCTTCTCCAAGTCGCCCCAGTTCTTGATAGAACCTTCCGGGAGTTTCATGAACCATTCAAAGGCCAACCCTTTCAGGGTGCCGATGAATAGTCGCGCCAGGATGGCGTCATTATCTACTACATTCCCGGTTTGGGATTTGAAGTAGTAGATGTGCTGATTAGGGGACCCCTTCCCATCGAAGGCTTGAAGAGTGGGAGCCTTGAACTTAGGAGGGTACGGGACTAGATCCCACTCAGCTGGATAAGGCCGGACCACTCCAGCTTCTTGGAGGTCTTTGCGACTGGCAAGGGCATTGAGGCGTTCCTCCAATTGACTCATCCTTTTAGCATGAGCCTTCCCTGGGTCTCGGTCGCCCTTTGCTTGCGACGAGGACTTGGACGAGCCGGACGTTGATCGCCGCGTCTCCTCAGAAGGTTCGGAAGATGAGTTCTCTCCCTTTCTCCCTTTGCTCTTTGACCTCCTAGGAGGAGATTTCCTCCTGTCTTCAAGCAACTGCGCAAGCGCCTGCTTGATGGAGTCGATAGATGCCTGTTGAGAAATAATCATGTCCATTTGTGCTTTCTGGACCTGCTCTATACGTCTTGCCGTCTCCTCAGGAGTGCCTGTCATGTAGGCAGAGGTCTCCTTCTCGACGGAAGAGTTCGAAGCCCTTGATTCCGCTATGGCGGAATGAGACTCATTCACTCTAACGCCGTGGGCTAAGGCATTATAGTCAATTGGGGGAATGGCCCCCGTCCGGGTGCGAGTGTGTCGATACACCCCTTCCGGTTCAGAGTCAGACTCGGACTCGTCTGAGCTGACGGCAAGTTATTTCCCCTTGCTCCTGCTTGTCATGTTAGCAGTAAGCTCCGGGTACTCAACGTCAGAGAAGACTCTCCTTCTATGGGAGCGCCTTCTTTTGGCTGACGGGGGAATCGAGGTCAGCTGCCTAACTAAGGACTGCTGGTGCACACTCGTCCCGCAACGGCACTCCGCAAGCATGGAGATAAGCCGTTGGCAGCAGCAAGATGAAGTGACCTGGTGGGCACTTCTTTTCTTTGTCAGATAATCCCTCAAATCCATGGAAGAGGGATCAAAGAGACTAGCCCCACAGCGTCAAAGACAGGAGGCATCCATGTGCTGTGCCGAATGAACGCAGACTTCAGGGACGCGGTTTCCGCGTCGTGACTGTGGAACGCGCGTCTGGCGTCTCTGTTGAGGTGAGACGCGAGTGTCGCGTTGCTGCCTGGTGCGTCCGGGCTGAGACGCGTGAGAGAGAGTGGGCTGCAGGGCGCCTCGCCTCTGGGCGCGTGCTTCTTGCGTTAGACGAGACGCAGAAGTTTCGTTTTGGCGTTTGGTAAGCTGGTCTTCAGGGGACTCAACTTGAGGAGTTACGCGCTTGGGCCACCAAACGCGGATTTCACGTACTGAACGTGACGCGGGCAAGGCGCGAGACTGTACGTCGCGTCCAGCCTCAGTTGGACAACCAACGGTTCCAACTTGCGGCTGACGCGCACGTCTCCTTTGTCGACGCTCAGCATTTCGATTGCGTCGAGGAGGTGGAGAGAAACCAACAACATCCTGATGTTGAATATCAGGGAGTTTAACCCCACGGGTCTCCTGAGAGACGTTGACGCGGGTGTTCTGTGCGACGCGGTTGGTCGCAAAGGCAGATGTACCTGGGACCACGCGGGCCTTCTGAGAGGCGTTGGCGCGTGTACCTTGCTTGGCACAGTCGGCAGCAGGGGGCTCGAGAAAGCCACAGTTTGGGCCTCGAGGCCATTCCCCGTCGAGACCCGGCGGCAGACGCGAGTCTTTGGGCTCTTGGAGCCGGAAGAGAGAAACTCTTCGTATTTCGCCTGGTCGAACTCGACAACGAGCGATTCGACCATCTTCCCCTTATGGTGGACGTCATCTTGCGCCACGATCTGTTCGTCAGTGACGAAAGAAATCCCCAGCGGAGTCGCCATCTCTTGTATGACCCGGGAAAGGAGAGAGACGAGAATTTGCGGTAAAAGTTTTCCTTGAATCAAATGAAAAGGATTACAACAAAAACTGTTCCTTCCGGTTACAAGGGAGGGAGAATATTGAATCTTGAATTCCCCCTTTGTTTAATGCTGGGTTCTTCGTGTGGCGGTGGAGAGTGAATCTTGTTCTCCGTTGACCAGATGACCGTCCTTCTGGGATCTCCTCTTTGGCCGGTAGAAAGAGTAACTCAGCTCTGTCTACCAAAACTCTCGAAGAGAAGGTAGGCGAAAGCTAGCTCGTACGCAGCGAACTTGCTGAAGAGTTGACCTTGATGCTGATTGCCCCCCTCCCCTCTCAAAAGTCCTCTCCCTCTCCAAAATTCTCTCCCTCTAAAAAAGTTCCCCCCCTCTTCATAGTGACGGGGCTATTTATAGAGGTTTAGGGGGTGATCATGCCCCCTAAAAGTGTTCCACGATGAGGGCCAACTTTCCCGCTACATGGGCGGTGAGCGGCGCCATAATCGGGGTGGTTGTAACCGAGACGCGGGTCTGGACCCTAGCGCTTTGAGGTTGAGACGTGGGTTTGGACCCTAGCGCCTTGAGGTTGAGACGCGGGTTTGGACCCTACGCGTCTTGGTTCTGAGACGCGGGTTTGGACCCTACGCGTCTTGGTTCTGAGACGCGGGTTCGGACTCTCGCGTCTTGAGGCTGAGATGCGGGTGTCGGGCCCGCGTGCCTTAATGCTGAGACGCGGGTTTGGACTTTCGCGTCTTGATTGTCACATTTAGCCTTGCGTCTGGGTCTTGGATCTCTGCGTTTTGGTGGCTTGTCTTGGTGATTTTTTAGACAGCCTACAGTGTGTCCTTCCTTTTAGCTTGGAAAGAAGCTTCTGGTGATTGATTGAGATTTTACCTGCACACAAAAATATAGAATTTCAGAACTTAAGAATAAGGAGTGCAAGTTCTCAATACTACCGCTATAGTAAGTGGCTATGCGGGCGTGATCAATAAGGAAAGACTAGTGATGAAAGCTTTTTAATAAGTTCTCTTTTAGGTTACAAAGAATGGTTAAAGTTCTTCTTTTAGTTCTTAAAAAGAAAAGGAAAATAAATTACAATCAAGTTAAAAAGAAAATGGTAGATAGAGAAGGTGGAGAAAATGGAAGTGGATATGTACAAAGAAGTTAAAAAAAAGTAAGAGAGATTTGAAAGATTGTGGTGTTGATAATTTACATAATAAAAGAAAAGAAAGCCTAAAAGAAAAACTTACCTCCTCTGGTTGATGACTTACCTGGAAACCTTGCATGTTTTACCTTACTTCGGAGGCGATCAACGCATAACCCATAAGATCGAGCTCAGTCCCCATTCACATTACATCATCAAGACGAACAAGAATAAATTGATATAAAATCTTGAGGAGGAGAACATCATCATGAAATATCGGTGGCACTCACACAAACATGGCTATACTGATGCTTCTAGGTTCACTTGGACATTCATCAAAAATAAAAGGAGGAAAAATAGAAAAAGAAGAACATATAAACAAAGAAAAGCACAAAAATGTTACCTTTGATTTCTTGTCGAAACTATGAAAGAAAGGAGGAGGTTATATCAGTGTCACTCTCAACATAAGTCTCTCTCTCTTACTTACATGAATCTCTGATCTCTTCTGAATTACATAAATGAAAACTAAAAATAACATAAAATGAAAATAAAAACCTACTCTAAAAAGAATGAAAAAGTGGGCTAAAATCTATCTCTGCATCATCGTTTTCTGTACGCTCTGGAAAACCCAGTATTTATAGGCAAAACCCAACGGGGAAAGGCGTACGAAGATAGGGGAGCAAACGCTCCCCCAACAACCCTAAGTAAGCAGTGGAAACGCAATTTTGGCTGTGTTTTCGAGGCCTGGGTGTGGCCAGGTGGCCACACGCGGAGGGTACACCTCCTGGTTCAGAGATTTTTCGTTATCTGGTTCTGGATTTCCCGTTTTAGCTTCTGGATTTGACGAAACAGCCTTTGATCTTTGACTTTAACCAATTGATTTGTAGGGATTTGTTTTAACTGGTTTTCAACCGATCTGATTTGCCATGATCTGTCATGATTTTTTTATTTCGAATTAATTCTAAATTAAATCAGAATTTTGATGGGCTTTAGGCTCGTTTCTCTTTCCTTTCCTTTAGCCATGGGCTTGCAAATAAATTAAACAATATTAAGATTAAAAGCAAAGTTTATTATATAATAAGTATGAAAATTGTTGGCCCAAGGTTACAATCACCTTGTTTAGTGTATTTTGATGATTACAAAACATATTAGTTATTTGTACTAATAACAATTGTTGTTTAAGTGTGTTTCAGGTTTATCATCACTCTAGAAGTACTCTCACTCAAATACAAGGTTTTGGACTCAAGACAATTCAATTTGGGCTCAAGTTGCAAATATTGAAGATCAAGTGAAGATAGCCCACCTTGAAGAATAGCCTTGAAGTCTTTTAGCAAGTTTGTAAGTTTAGAATGTTAAAGTTTGAATATAGGAAATTTGGCTCTAGGATTTGCACACACACTTGTTTCATGTATTTCCTATGTTTTGAAAAACTTGTTTAAAAACATGTACCAAAGCTTTAGTTTATGCCTTAGTTTATATATACATGTACCAAAGCTTTATATCTTGAAAAACTTGTTTAAAAACATGTATATAAACTATTTTCTGCATAATACTTAGCTATAGGTATTTTCAAAATGTTTTCACAAAAATTCCCTCTTCAAAACAGCCCAGTTTTCAGCCTCAGGCAACATCGGTCGACCGGCCCGGTCGACCGGCGTTGTGCCTGGACATGCATTGTTTGTGCATGTCCGTCGGTCGACCGGACCGGTCGACCGACAGAGAGCCTTCTGCTCTCGGGAAATTTCGGTCGACCGGACCGGTCGACCGGAAGAAGGAAACTGTGTTTCCTCCTTTTTGGTCGGTCGACCGGACCGGTCGACCGGGAGCCAACGGCTATATCCAGCTAGGCTGGCGGTCGACCGGACCGGTCGACCGCCAAGCCTGCAACACAGCAACGGCTCTTTCCTCTTTGGGATTTTCTGAAAAACTGTTTCTTTTTCTGTTTTAGCAGATTTTTGGAGAGTGGTTGGGGAGCTTTTGCAGGTTGAATTAGGTGAAAAGAAATTGTTTTTAACCTATTTTCTAACCCTATAAATAGAGGAGAAGTCTCTCTTCCTCATTACTTAGAAAAATCCTCAAGTTTGTTGTTTTCAAAAGAGAAAAGAAAAATTGTTTTAAGCCTTCAATTCCTACTCTTTCAAGATTGTTTTTCAGTTGTGTTTGATTCTCTATATCACTCTACAACTGAAGTTTTCTCACCACACTTCATAGAGCCAAAAATTCTATACTCATTCTATAGTGAAGTTGTAATTGAAGTGAGAGTGTTTGTAAAAGAAATTGAGAAAAGTGTAGTGATCAAGTTGTGATCATTTTGTTCTTGTAATTCCTTCTTGTGGAGCAACCTCTTCGGTAGAGGTCCTTTGTACTCGGTGGAGCTCGGTGCTCGGTCTTCGGTAGACCCAATTGTAAAGGCATCCTCGGTGGATAGTGGAAACCCTTCACGGAGGTGAAGGCGGGGACTAGAGCAAGTGTGCTCGAACCTCGAAACAAATCATCTTGTTTGCGATTGCCTTTGCGTTCTTCTTGCTTTTAATTTCTATTGCTTTATATTGCCTTGAATTAATTGCTTGAGAACTAACCCTCTACTTGTGGAATCTTGTGTTGTTTACCTTACTTGCTATACTTGTTGTTTTACATTGTGAGCATTTCATCTTCATCATCATACTTGGCATTGATCGATCACACCTCAATACAACACGGTTGCATTACGCACCTCTAACCCATTTAAGGGGAATTGGGAGGAAGGAGTTCAGAACCTCGCAAGGGGTATTCGGCTCTTAGTCGTGTTTTGAGAGATCGTTGCATCACTCATTTAATTAAAGTTTAAAAAGATCACTAGATTAGCATTCACACCTATTCACCCCCCCTCTAGGTGTTTTTCAATTGGTATCAGAGCTTGGACTCTAGGATTTGGTTTAACAACCTTAGAGAAGATCCTAATTTGCTAATCATTTCATTCATATTCATATAGTAAAAATGGCCGATGGAATTAAGACCCCTCCTAAGTTTGATGGACTTAACTTTCCCATATGGAAGGTTAAGATGACCGTGTTTTTGCAATCTCTAGGTAGCCGAGTTGCAAAGGCCGTGACTAAGTCCTTTAGTGTACCCCCCGGTGACGAATCCACTTGGTCCGAAATAGAGACTAAGGAATTCGATGCAAATGCCAAAGCTCACTATGCACTTCTACAAGCCCTAAATGATGATGACATAGCTAGGGTTATACATTGCAAATCCGCATTTGAGATTTGGTCACACTTGATAGTCACTCATGAGGGGACCTCACAAGTTAAGAAGGCTAAGATTGACCTTCTTCGGTCTCAATATGAAACATTTAGCATGCAAGACAATGAAACCATAGATGATATGGTTACAAGGTTTACCAAGATTACTAATGGACTCTCTTCTTTAGGTGAAGATATCAACAATGATCAAAGAGTAAGGAAGATCATCCAGGCTCTTCCTCCTTCATGGGAAGTTAAAGCTACAACCTTGAAGGAACTCAACGACAATGAAGAGATGGAGCTTATAAGTCTCATTGGGAACCTCAAAACCCATGAGATGGAAAGGAAAGCAAGAGAGGACATGGCTCCTACCAAGAAGAAGACTATTGCCTTCAAGTGTCAATCATCACACTCCGACGAAGATGATGAAGAAGAAGATGACGAAGAGCTCTCACTTCTAGTCAAAAATGTTCGGAGGATGTACAACAAGGCAAAGTTTCAAGGTAGAAGGAGATGGCAAGGAGGCAAAGAAGAAAGGAAGATTGTGTGCTTCAATTGCCAAAAACCGGGACACATAGTTGCGGAGTGTCCGGACAAAGCAAAGCCCTCCACATCAAAGAAGCCATACAAGAAGAAGGCTATGAAGGCAACTTGGGATTCGGAGACCGAATCCGAAGAGGAGATAGACACCGCCAACATGTGCTTCATGGCTAATGAAGGCACAAGCAAGGTAACCTCTTCCCCTTCTCATAATGATGAACTTTCTATGGATGAGTTAGAAGAAGCTTTTGTTGAGTTGTCACAAAATTATGATTTCTTAAAGAAAAAGTATTTAAAAATGAAAAAGGAAAATGAATCTTTAAGTCATCATGTTTTTACTCTTACAAAAGAAAAGGATAATTTAGTTTCCACCTTGACCACTACTAAAAATGATTTTGAAAAATATAAGACTTCTTGCAAGGGTAAGGCCCCACTAATTGATTCTAATGAAGTTTCCATGCTTAGGGAAAGATTAGACTCATTAAGTGTTGTTTTGAAAAATTGTGAATTTGATAAGAAAAGGATTGAGGCTATGTTTCCTAAGAAACAAGCCCCAAAGAAAAATGCTCATGCTCATGTTCATGTTCATGCTACACAACCTAAACAACATGGCAAACCCCAAAAGCATGCTCACACTACTACACATACACATCATGCATTCATGTATAGAAAAGTGTACTCATGTTCACATTGTGGGCGGAAGGGACACTTAGCAAATTTTTGTTATGATAGACTAAGTGCATCACATCATAATGTTTGGGTTCGTAACACTAACTTTCAAGGACCCAAGAAAGTTTGGGTACCAAAGTCAACAATTATTTTAAATGATGTAGGTACTTTCCAAAGCCCAACGACGTAGAGGTTTGTGGTATCTTGATAGCGGTTGCTCAAGGCACATGACTTGGGACATCAACAACTTTGCAACCCTATCAAGATATCATGAAGGTGGCACCGTCACCTTCGGAGATGACGCCAAGGGTAAAATCATCGGTATTGGTAATGTAAAACTTGGCACCTCTCCTTTAATTGAAAATGTGGTTTTAGTTGATGGCCTCAAGCATAATCTCTTGAGTGTTAGTCAACTTTGTGATAAAGGTTTTGATGTAGTTTTTGACAATGTTGCTTGTAAAGTAATTGATAGAACTTCCAATGTTTGTGTATTTTCCGGTTTTCGTGAAAGCAATGTTTATATGATTGATATGTTAAATATGTCTTGTAATATTACTTGTTTAAAAGCCCTCGATGATGACTCTTGGTTGTGGCATAGGAGATTAGGGCATATTTTTTTGATCATATTTCTAGATTAAATTCAAAGGAAATGGTGAAAGGTATTCCTTCATTGAATTTTGAAAAGGACCGAGTTTGTGACTCATGTCAATTTGGGAAACAAACTAAGTCTTCTTTCAAGTCAATTAAGGATATCATGACATCACGTCCTTTGGAATTAATCCATATGGATCTATTTGGCCCAACACAAACCAAAAGTCTAAGTGGGAATAGATTTGCTTATGTTTTGGTTGATGATTTTTCAAGATTTACATGGGTTTTCTTTCTTGAACATAAAAACCAAGCATTTTCGTATTTCCAAACTTTTAAGAAAAGAGTAGAAAAAGAAAAAGATTCTTTGATTTTGAGAATAAGAAGTGATAGAGGAGGTGAATTCATTAACCAACCCTTTACCACTTTTTGTGATGAACATGGAATAAAGCATGAACTTTCTTGTCCTAGAACTCCACAACAAAATGGAGTAGTTGAACGGAAAAATAGAACATTATAAGAGATGGCTAGGACAATGCTAAGTGAATACGGTCTACCACATTATTTGTGGGCCGAGGCCGTTAATACATCATGCTACATATCAAATCGTGTTTTCTTGTGTAAAAATACTACTAAGACTTCTTTTGAAATGTATTTTTCTAGAAAACCTAATGTTTCCTATTTTAAAGTTTTTGGTTGCAAATGCTTTGTTTTAAACACAAAAGATAATTTAGGAAAGTTTGATGCTAGATCTTATGAGGCTATTTTTGTAGGTTACTCAAACACTAGTAAGGCTTATAGAGTTTTCATTAGATCATCTTTGACTATTGAAGAGTCTATTCATGTTAAGTTTGAGGAATCTAACAAGTTTGTTAAGAATATTGTAGAAATAGATGCCTTGCATGAAGGCTTGGAGAAAGTCACCTTGGAGGATGCTTCTACCATGGGAGACAAGCCAAAGGATGATGATGAAAGTGAAGCCAAAGTGAAAGAGGCCCAAGGAAATGAGCATCAAACAAATGAGGTGGAGCCTACTCAACCACTACCTAAGGATTGGAGATTCAACCCTCATCATCCCAAGGACCTCGTCATAGGTGAAGTATCAAAAGGGGTAACTACTCGTTCTAAAATTCAAGATTTTTGTGGCCACTTTGCATTTATTTCACACATTGAACCCAAAAATGTCCTCGAGGCCGAGGCCGATTCATATTGGTTGCTAGCTATGCAAGAAGAGCTCAATCAATTTGAGCGCAACCAAGTATGGCACCTTGTTCCTAGGCCCCACGATAGACCAACAATGGTACTAAGTGGATCTTTAAGAACAAGTTGGATGAATCGGGTAATGTAGTTAGAAACAAGGCTAGGTTAGTTGCCCAAGGTTACACTCAAATCGAAGGGATCGATTTTGAAGAAACCTTTGCACCCGTAGCACGGCTTGAAGCCATACGGATGACACTAGCATTTGCCTCATATAAAGATTTCAAATTATTTCAAATGGATGTTAAAAGTGCTTTTCTAAATGGTTTTATTGAAGAGGAAGTGTATGTTGAACAACCCCCCGGGTTTGTTGATCCTACACATCCGGATTTTGTTTTTAAATTAGACAAAGCTCTTTATGGTTTAAAACAAGCCCCTAGGGCTTGGTATGAAAGATTGTCTTCGTTTTTGATTTCCAATGGTTTTAAGAAAGGTAAAATTGACACAACATTGTTTACAAAACATGTAGAAAAAGATATTCTTATTGTGCAAATTTATGTAGATGATATTATTTTTGGTTCTACTAATGAATCTCTTTGCAAAGTTTTTGAGTCATGCATGAAGGATGAATTTGAAATGTCTATGATGGGGGAACTCAACTATTTCCTTGGACTCCAAATCAAGCAAAGGAAGGATGGGATCTTCATCAATCAAGCCAAGTACACAAAGGAACTAATCAAAAGATTCGGGCTTGAAGGATCAAAAGTAAGCAAAACTCCCATGGCAACAACTACCAAGCTTGACAAGGATGAACAAGGTAAAAGTGTAGACATTAAACTTTATAGAAGCATGATTGGTAGTTTGCTTTATTTGACGGCTAGTAGGCCGGATATCATGTTTTCCGTTTGTTTATGTGCACGTTTTCAATCATGTCCTAAGGAATCACACTTAATAGCGGTAAAACGCATAATTAGGTATCTTAAGGGCACAATTGAATTGGGTTTGTGGTATCCTAAAACCGGATTATTTGAAATGAAGAGTTTTTCGGATGCCGACTATGCGGGTTGTAGGGTAGATAGGAAGAGCACAAGTGGAACATGTCAATTCTTAGGTAATTGTCTTGTATCTTGGTCTTCCAAAAAGCAAAATTCGGTAGCCCTATCAACCGCCGAGGCGGAGTATGTTGCGGCCGGAGCTTGTTGTGCACAAGTTCTTTGGATGAAACATACTCTCCTTGACTATGATTTACATTTTGATCATGTTAAGATTTTTTGTGATAATACTAGTACAATTCACATGACCAAAAATGCTAATCAACATAGTAAAACCAAGCACATTGATATTAGGTATCATTTTCTTAGAGATCACTTTGAAAAAGGTGATATTGATATTGACTATGTTTCTACCGATTTTCAACTTGCCGATATTTTCACTAAACCTTTAGATTATGCAAGATTTTCCTTTATTTGTGGTGAGTTGAATGTATGTATGATTGATTCTTAAAATGTTTTTGTTTTGATATGTTTGTGTTTTGATATGTTTTAACCCTTTTTGATGTATGACAAAAAGGGGGAGAAAAATATATAAGTTTGGAGAAAAAGAATATAAGTTGATTAAAATTGTTGGGAGAAAAATATACTAGTTTGAATATACTTAGATTTTTGAAAAAAAAATATACTAGTTTGAATATACTTAGATTTTTGAAAATAATAAATTTGTTCATTATTTGGTTTTCCTTGACAAAATTTATGGTGATGACTTTTTCAAATGCTTTATGTATGATTTCATAGTTTTTCATATTCATGATAGATACATAGCATTGTTTGAGGGGGAGCTTTCCAAGCTTTTTCCTCTCTTTATTTGTTTAATAACTATATGTTTTGTCATCATCAAAAAGGGGGAGATTGTTGGCCCAAGGTTACAATCACCCTTGTTTAGTGTATTTTGATGATTACAAAACATATTAGTTATTTGTACTAATAACAATTGTTGTTTAAGTGTGTTTCAGGTTTATCATCACTCTAGAAGTACTCTCACTCAAATACAAGGTTTTTGGACTGAAGACAATTCAATTTGGGCTCAAGTTGCAAATATTGAAGATCAAGTGAAGATAGCCCACCTTGAAGAATAGCCTTGAAGTCTTTTAGCAAGTTTGTAAGTTTAGAATGTTAAAGTTTGAATATAGGAAATTTGGCTCTAGGATTTGCACACACACTTGTTTCATGTATTTCCTATGTTTTGAAAAACTTGTTTAAAAACATGTACCAAAGCTTTAGTTTATGCCTTAGTTTATATATACATGTACCAAAGCTTTATATCTTGAAAAAACTTGTTTAAAAACATGTATATAAACTATTTTCTGCATAATACTTAGCTATAGGTATTTTCAAAATGTTTTCACAAAAATTCCCTCTTCAAAACAGCCCAGTTTTCAGCCTCAGGCAACATCGGTCGACCGGCCCGGTCGACCGGCGTTGTGCCTGGACATGCACTGTTTGAGCATGTCCGTCGGTCGACCGGACCGGTCGACCGACAGAGAGCCTTCTGCTCTCGGGAAATTTCGGTCGACCGGACCGGTCGACCGGAAGAAGGAAACTGTGTTTCCTCCTTTTTGGTCGGTCGACCGGACCGGTCGACCGGGAGCCAACGGCTATATCCAGCTAGGCTGGCGGTCGACCGGACCGGTCGACCGCCAAGCCTGCAACACAGCAACGGCTCTTTCCTCTTTGGGATTTTCTGAAAAACTGTTTCTTTTCTGTTTTAGCAGATTTTTGGAGAGTGGTTGGGGAGCTTTTGCAGGTTGAATTAGGTGAAAAGAAATTGTTTTTAACCTATTTTCTAACCCTATAAATAGAGGAGAAGTCTCTCTTCCTCATTACTTAGAAAAATCCTCAAGTTTTGTTGTTTTCAAAAGAGAAAAGAAAAATTGTTTTAAGCCTTCAATTCCTACTCTTTCAAGATTGTTTTTCAGTTGTGTTTGATTCTCTATATCACTCTACAACTGAAGTTTTCTCACCACACTTCATAGAGCCAAAAATTCTATACTCATTCTATAGTGAAGTTGTAATTGAAGTGAGAGTGTTTGTAAAAGAAATTGAGAAAAGTGTAGTGATCAAGTTGTGATCATTTTGTTCTTGTAATTCCTTCTTGTGGAGCAACCTCTTCGGTAGAGGTCCTTTGTACTCGGTGGAGCTCGGTGCTCGGTCTTCGGTAGACCCAATTGTAAAGGCATCCTCGGTGGATAGTGGAAACCCTTCACGGAGGTGAAGGCGGGGACTAGAGCAAGTGTGCTCGAACCTCGAAACAAATCATCTTGTTTGCGATTGCCTTTGCGTTCTTCTTGCTTTTAATTTCTATTGCTTTATATTGCCTTGAATTAATTGCTTGAGAACTAACCCTCTACTTGTGGAATCTTGTGTTGTTTACCTTACTTGCTATACTTGTTGTTTTACATTGTGAGCATTTCATCTTCATCATCATACTTGGCATTGATCGATCACACCTCAATACAACACGGTTGCATTACGCACCTCTAACCCATTTAAGGGGAATTGGGAGGAAGGAGTTCAGAACCTCGCAAGGGGTATTCGGCTCTTAGTCGTGTTTTGAGAGATCGTTGCATCACTCATTTAATTAAAGTTTAAAAAGATCACTAGATTAGCATTCACACCTATTCACCCCCCCTCTAGGTGTTTTTCAAAAATGTGACAATGAATGTACAATATCAGCGCCTGATCATACCCCATACCTATCTTTTTTTCGTTCTCGAGCAAAACAATAAAACTAAACCAAAAATTATTGGACTACTTTTGTAGGTCACGCGATTGCACTAAGCGTGTGCAACAAGCCGTTAAGCCTCTAGGTTTCCCCTAAAGGACGAGTTTTGTCTCGTGAAGCTTTTCAGTAGATTGCACCCACAAAATCCATAAAGAAAGAGAAAAAAATGTTAGTATTTTTAAAAAGCATTTTGTAAAGAGAGAAAATATTTGAAGTATATTTGTAAGAGTTCAAGTAAGTTATAAGTTATAGGAATATCGAACTTTTCATTCCTAAACTTAGTCTCTATTCAAAAACATGTCATAAATCAAAGTAAGGAGTCTAATTGTATTTCTCATCTAGTCTATTACTTTACCCTGAGTCATATGCACTTTTGTGACCGTGAAGTTTGACTAAGGGTTCTTTAACATTAACTCCTATGCCTTACTTATATTTATTTGGTGGTATTTATTCCTCAATTCCATTAGGCTTTCTAATCTGCCCATGTAACGAGCCTTTAGTCTGTGACACCCAAATCGGACAGTCTTAGGGCACCAGGTGAGAAAGCGCCCCTAAGGACTTAAACACTCGAGCAGACAAGGCCGCGAAACCAAGAATTTTTATTTATAAAATGTACCCTTTTAGGCGTGAATACTTATGCTTCATGAGGCACAAATACCCAGGTTAATCATAGGATATATATATATATATATATATATATATATATATATATATATATATTTAACTTATCTAATTATCTTTTGCATAAATACTAAGACTTTTTTAGGCCAAAGCACCTAGCTAATCAATAATTAGATTTGTTTATTTTTCATAGATATACATATATATTTTTTTTTTTTTCTTTTTTTATAAGGCATAAGAATCTTTGTTTTTGAACCCTAAGTGTGTAAGTGTGTAAGGTGTGCATTTTCTTTAAGGTAAAGATCAAGACTAAATTACTTTCATCAATTTTCTTCCTAACTCTGAAAATCAAACAAGTCATCTTATTTTGACCAAGTATAAAAAATCCTAATTATTATTTTACTATTCCTTAAAATTGACTTAATTTCTTACAAAAATATATCAAAATATTGTTTCTATTTTCAAAAAGTTTTTAAAAGTAAAATTTTTTAATAATAAAAAGAAAACTTAAGTTATGTTGGAACCTTCCCCCATACCTATCTTATGCATTGTCCTCAATGCATGAATTAATGTATAGATGCATGAAAAAGAAGAAAGGGAAGGAAAATATTACATTAAGGTAGTGGTTCCGGTGGTGGTCTGATTGGTCCACAAATGTGGCCCAATCTAATTTGTGTGGAGTTCGGAGGAACCACCAGAAACCTTTCTAATATAACCCACTAAAATGATGTATATATGAATGATTTTAATTAAGAATTTTATCGCATCTAATTTCCAAATTTCACAAATAATTTCGGAGTTAATTTTATCAACACCTTGTCCCAAAATGGAGTGTGAAAAGATGGAATGATTGACTTGGACTTAGGAAGTATGGGAACTAAACCGACTCAGAAAAGTGACTTAAATCAAGTAGAGTTTCAGGAGTCGAGAATGGTTAAGGAAGTGGGTCCAAATCAAAATGTTGAAACTCAAGTCCACATTCATTTCCTAATAACAGAATGTGACTTAACATCGGTGATTCAAGTTCAAGAATGACAGTTGTGGAAATCAAAACTGGCTCTAAAATATTACTCAAGTTAGGTAACAAAATAGGAGTCAATATTGATTCAGGATTTGAACTGGATCACATATTTGAGAATCTAGGTCACATTTCTCATTGAGTTCAATTTCATAAAAATGAGAACTTGCCAATTTGTCAGTGAGACTTTCAAAAGTATGAAATTGGTCAAGTTCAATATGATGATTATAAAAGATTGGCGATTCAATTTCATGATGAATTAGCACAGGATTAAATATTGACTCAGGAAAAGATTGAATCAGGTGAAGACACTGGAGTCATTATTGAATTAGAAAGTAGAATTGAATCACCAAGTTGAGGTTCAGGATAATATTCATTCTCAAGTTCAATTTCAGGAAAGGGATACAGGTTCAAATGGGTGTGCTGAAATAAAATCTTGTTTTCCAAAACAACATGATTCTTCAGCTCTAACAGAATGGTTAGCGATATCAGAAATGGTCAAACAGTGAGAATGGAGAGTTTAGACCATTATATCTATGTCATGATTACGAGCGATTTGAGCCTGAGTCATGGCTTCAAGCAGCTTTTCATAGTCAATTGGTTCATCGTTTTGTTGTGATTGGACTTGAACAGATGAAGTTTTATTTTAGAATTTATGCTGAAATCGTGAATTCGTCAGATTTTGTGATTATTGCTTGGACACACGCATACTCATTTCCAAGATTGATAGTTTTCTATTTTGAACTGATGAAACTAAGTATGAATCTTGGAAATATTGTGGACAAGATAGATAAGGAGGACAAGTTGGTTGAAAATTGGACTCAGGAGAGGTGAATCCCCATTGACTCTGTGAAGAGTTGAAATTATTTTAAAAATTATGGTTATAAGATTGGGGGTATGGGTTATATTGATTCGGATAAGACCAATCCGGCACACTAGATTGGTTAAAGTTATGTTATGCCGGGTTGGTAATATCCGAAAAAGAGGTCGGAGTGTAATATAGATTACCATTAAAATTTAAAAAATTATAGTTATAAGACATATCACACAGGAAATGCCAAACACAAACAAAGAAAAATAAACAAATAAGCAAACAAATTAAAATAAAAAAAATCTAACTAAAGTTAGGGTAAACCTTAGACCTAGACGACTCCTAACTGGTTAGACTGTCCACAGGGGGTATATTGCTGAATCTGACCACAAGTTAATCGGTCAGGTAGGTGAAAATCACCTATAGGGGGGTGAATAGGTGATTATGCTAATCAATGCACAATAAAAAAAAATTTGATGCAACAAGTGAATATAATTATGAAAATGAAGAGCAAGTACAATGTTGCAAAGAAAATGTGAAGCAAGTAGATAAAGCAATGAATATAAAGTTAGCAAGAATTAAGAGCAAGTAAGAACAAGTAAACCAAACGCAAACACGAAGAATTTTTCCGAGGTTCGAGCATCCAGCTCTACGTCCCCGCCATCACCCAGAAGGATTTCTAACAACTATAACTTCGCAAAGAGGTTACAAATACACAGGAGTACCCAACTCCACAATCTCAAGTACAAATTCTTTCTTAGTGATCAAAAGACCACAAACTATCTTTTGCAAATGCCTCTTTCCCTTACAAGAGCCCTGTAGAGTAATGGTTAGAATTGAAGCTCAAATAGTGTAAGTGAAAAAGGAAATGAACTAGAGAGAGTTTAGAAAATGAAACTTCAGCGATGAGAGAATCTTCAGCATAAAAACCAAGGACCAAACTCTCTTGAAAGCTTTAGAAAACTTTTGAAACTTTTGTATATAGCTTGATTGTTATTGTTCTTCTATAAACATAGCCCTAATCACCACTATTTATAGGATAGGGTTAGGGATCAAAAGGTAAACACATATAATGTAAATTAGGAAGATTTGACACAAAAAATATCCCCTAAATACGTTTAGAAATGAAAAACACAAATTTAAAACGTGTTTAAAAACTAGCTGTTATGGCTGAAACGGCTACCTCGGTCGGCCGGCCGGTCGACCGGGATTCAAACAAAAAGAGCCGTTGCAGGCCATCGGTCGACTGCCCGGTCGGCCGAAATAAACAGAGAGCAAAAGTCTTACAGTCAGGCAGGTTCCAGTCGGCCGCACGGTCGACCGTGCAACATGCACACGGATACGCACTGCTGCCAGAACCTCGGTCGACTGGGTCGGTCGACCGGCTTTACCTGGCACAGGGTCGGTCGACTGGACGGTCGACCGGCTCAGGCCAAAAGCTGAAATTGAAATATAATTTTAAGGAGATTTTGATATGTAATAAAATATTTTTGATATAAAACATGTATAATGCCTAAAATTGAGTTTATAAACAAAAGTCTTTGTATTAAAATATTTTGAATATCTTTATAGAAAATATTTCTAGGCAATGCATGTGGGTGTGTGTTTGAATATAGAGCTTCAATCCTAATCACTATTCTTTAACAAAACTACAAAAACTAGAAACAAAACTAATGAATTATCTTGAGCAAGCTTGAAGTCTTGAGCCATGTAAAGTCTTGCTAGAGCCTTCTCTTCTATGATCCTTCCTTGATGTGCCATAAGACTTCTTTACTCCATGAACCTAGAAGATCTTGCAATAGCTAAGCAATGGCTTCCAAACATGGTACAAAACCTGAAACTTATTTTGAACAAACTTATTAGTACCAAATAGCTCTTATTTGTTTTTGTTATCATCAAAACTCTAAACAAATGGAGAGTGTAACCTTGTATTTAGAGTTTGAGTGTTTTGCAAGTGTTTTATACCTCATGATTTTTAGTTTCTTTTGTTTTTACAAAGTGTTTATGATTTTCTTGTATTTAGAGTTTGAGTGTTTTGCAAGTGTTTTATACCTCATGATTTTTAGTTTCATGGTTTTTGCTTGCATATTACATTGTTTTTTATTGTTTAATATAGCATAATTTGAGGGGGAGCTTAGACCTCTCCTTTATTTTTTTAACATAGCCTATTTGTTTTATCATCATCAAAAAGGGGGAGATTTAGAGAATTGAAGCTCAAATAGTGTAAGTGAAAAAGGAAATGAACTAGAGAGAGTTTAGAAAATGAAACTTCAGCGATGAGAGAATCTTCAGCATAAAAACCAAGGACCAAACTCTCTTGAAAGCTTTAGAAAACTTTTGAAACTTTTGTATATAGCTTGATTGTTATTGTTCTTCTATAAACATAGCCCTAATCACCACTATTTATAGGATAGGGTTAGGGATCAAAAGGTAAACACATATAATGTAAATTAGGAAGATTTTGACACAAAAAATATCCCCTAAATACGTTTAGAAATGAAAAACACAAATTTAAAACGTGTTTAAAAACTAGCTGTTATGGCTGAAACGGCTACCTCGGTCGGCCGGCCGGTCGACCGGGATTCAAACAAAAAGAGCCGTTGCAGGCCATCGGTCGACTGCCCGGTCGGCCGAAATAAACAGAGAGCAAAAGTCTTACAGTCAGGCAGGTTCCAGTCGGCCGCACGGTCGACCGTGCAACATGCACACGGATACGACTGCTGCCAGAACCTCGGTCGACTGGGTCGGTCGACCGGCTTTACCTGGCACAGGGTCGGTCGACTGGACGGTCGACCGGCTCAGGCCAAAAGCTGAAATTGAAATATAATTTTAAGGAGATTTTGATATGTAATAAAATATTTTTGATATAAAACATGTATAATGCCTAAAATTGAGTTTATAAACAAAAGTCTTTGTATTAAAATATTTTGTATATCTTTATAGAAAATATTTCTAGGCAATGCATGTGTGTGTGTGTTTGAATATAGAGCTTCAATCCTAATCACTATTCTTTAACAAAACTACAAAAACTAGAAACAAAACTAATGAATTATCTTGAGCAAGCTTGAAGTCTTGAGCCATGTAAAGTCTTGCTAGAGCCTTCTCTTCTATGATCCTTCCTTGATGTGCCATAAGACTTCTTTACTCTATGAACCTAGAAGATCTTGCAATAGCTAAGCAATGGCTTCCAAACATGGTACAAAACCTGAAACTTATTTTGAACAAACTTATTAGTACCAAATAGCTCTTATTTGTTTTTGTTATCATCAAAACTCTAAACAAATGGAGAGTGTAACCTTGTATTTAGAGTTTGAGTGTTTGCAAGTGTTTTATACCTCATGATTTTTAGTTTCTTTTGTTTTACAAAGTGTTTATGATTTCTTGTATTTAGAGTTTGAGTGTTTTGCAAGTGTTTTATACCTCATGATTTTTAGTTTCATGGTTTTTGCTTGCATATTACATTGTTTTTTAATTGTTTAATATAGCATAATTTGAGGGGGAGCTTAGACCTCTCCTTTATTTTTTTAACATAGCCTATTTGTTTTATCATCATCAAAAAGGGGGAGATTTAGAGAATTGAAGCTCAAATAGTGTAAGTGAAAAAGGAAATGAACTAGAGAGAGTTTAGAAAATGAAACTTCAGCGATGAGAGAATCTTCAGCATAAAAACCAAGGACCAAACTCTCTTGAAAGCTTTAGAAAACTTTTGAAACTTTTGTATATAGCTTGATTGTTATTGTTCTTCTATAAACATAGCCCTAATCACCACTATTTATAGGATAGGGTTAGGGATCAAAAGGTAAACACATATAATGTAAATTAGGAAGATTTTGACACAAAAAATATCCCCTAAATACGTTTAGAAATGAAAAACACAAATTTAAAACGTGTTTAAAAACTAGCTGTTATGGCTGAAACGGCTACCTCGGTCGGCCGGCCGGTCGACCGGGATTCAAACAAAAAGAGCCGTTGCAGGCCATCGGTCGACTGCCCGGTCGGCCGAAATAAACAGAGAGCAAAAGTCTTACAGTCAGGCAGGTTCCAGTCGGCCGCACGGTCGACCGTGCAACATGCACACGGATACGCACTGCTGCCAGAACCTCGGTCGACTGGGTCGGTCGACCGGCTTTACCTGGCACAGGGTCGGTCGACTGGACGGTCGACCGGCTCAGGCCAAAAGCTGAAATTGAAATATAATTTTAAGGAGATTTTGATATGTAATAAAATATTTTTGATATAAAACATGTATAATGCCTAAAATTGAGTTTATAAACAAAAGTCTTTGTATTAAAATATTTTGTATATCTTTATAGAAAATATTTCTAGGCAATGCATGTGTGTGTGTGTTTGAATATAGAGCTTCAATCCTAATCACTATTCTTTAACAAAACTACAAAAACTAGAAACAAAACTAATGAATTATCTTGAGCAAGCTTGAAGTCTTGAGCCATGTAAAGTCTTGCTAGAGCCTTCTCTTCTATGATCCTTCCTTGATGTGCCATAAGACTTCTTTACTCCATGAACCTAGAAGATCTTGCAATAGCTAAGCAATGGCTTCCAAACATGGTACAAAACCTGAAACTTATTTTGATCAAACTTATTAGTACCAAATAGCTCTTATTTGTTTTTGTTATCATCAAAACTCTAAACAAATGGAGTGTGTAACCTTGTATTTAGAGTTTGAGTGTTTTGCAAGTGTTTTATACCTCATGATTTTTAGTTTCTTTTGTTTTTACAAAGTGTTTATGATTTTCTTATATTTAGAGTTTGAGTGTTTTGCAAGTGTTTTATACCTCATGATTTTTAGTTTCATGGTTTTTGCTTGCATATTACATTGTTTTTTAATTGTTTAATATAGCATAATTTGAGGGGGAGCTTAGACCTCTCCTTTATTTTTTTAACATAGCCTATTTGTTTTGTCATCATCAAAAGGGGGAGATTTAGAGAATTGAAGCTCAAATAGTGTAAGTGAAAAAGGAAATGAACTAGAGAGAGTTTAGAAAATGAAACTTCAGCGATGAGAGAATCTTCAGCATAAAAACCAAGGACCAAACTCTCTTGAAAGCTTTAGAAAACTTTTGAAACTTTTGTATATAGCTTGATTGTTATTGTTCTTCTATAAACATAGCCCTAATCACCACTATTTATAGGATAGGGTTAGGGATCAAAAGGTAAACACATATAATGTAAATTAGGAAGATTTTGACACAAAAAATATCCCCTAAATACGTTTAGAAATGAAAAACACAAATTTAAAACGTGTTTAAAAACTAACTGTTATGGCTGAAACGGCTACCTCGGTCGGCCGGCCGGTCGACCGGGATTCAAACAAAAAGAGCCGTTGCAGGCCATCGGTCGACTGCCCGGTCGGCCGAAATAAACAGAGAGCAAAAGTCTTACAGTCAGGCAGGTTCCAGTCGGCCGCACGGTCGACCGTGCAACATGCACACGGATACGCACTGCTGCCAGAACCTCGGTCGACTGGGTCGGTCGACCGGCTTTACCTGGCACAGGGTCGGTCGACTGGACGGTCGACCGGCTCAGGCCAAAAGCTGAAATTGAAATATAATTTTAAGGAGATTTTGATATGTAATAAAATATTTTTGATATAAAACATGTATAATGCCTAAAATTGAGTTTATAAACAAAAGTCTTTGTATTAAAATATTTTGTATATCTTTATAGAAAATATTTCTAGGCAATGCATGTGTGTGTGTGTTTGAATATAGAGCTTCAATCCTAATCACTATTCTTTAACAAAACTACAAAAACTAGAAACAAAACTAATGAATTATCTTGAGCAAGCTTGAAGTCTTGAGCCATGTAAAGTCTTGCTAGAGCCTTCTCTTCTATGATCCTTCCTTGATGTGCCATAAGACTTCTTTACTCCATGAACCTAGAAGATCTTGCAATAGCTAAGCAATGGCTTCCAAACATGGTACAAAACCTGAAACTTATTTTGAACAAACTTATTAGTACCAAATAGCTCTTATTTGTTTTGTTATCATCAAAACTCTAAACAAATGGAGAGTGTAACCTTTTGGGCCAACAATCTCCCCTTTTTGATGATGACAAAACAAATAGGCTATGTTAAAAAAATAAAGGAGAGGTCTAAGCTCCCCCTCAAATTATGCTATATTAAACAATTAAAAAACAATGTAATATGCAAGCAAAAACCATGAAACTAAAAATCATGAGGTATAAAACACTTGCAAAACACTCAAACTCTAAATACAAGAAAATCATAAACACTTTGTAAAAACAACAGAAACTAAAAATCATGAGGTATAAAACACTTGCAAAACACTCAAACTCTAAATACAAGAAAACACTTTGTAAAAACTTTGTAAAAAACACTTTGTAAAAACTTTGTAAAAACAAGAACAATACAAACAAGAACAATACAAACTCAAACCTTATTCTCCCCTTTTTGTCATACATCAAAAAGGATAAAAATTTTTATTCAATAACACAAATATTTAGTTCACCACAAATAAAGGGGAATCTAGCAAAATCAAGTGGTTAGTGAAAATATCGGTAAGTTGCAAATCTGTTGAAACATAATCAATATTTATATCACCTTTCTCAAAATGATCTCTTAGAAAGTGATACCTAATCTCAATGTGCTTGGTCTTACTATGTTGATTTGCATTTTTGGTCATATGAATAGTACTAGTATTATCACAAAAAAATTTTATATGATCATAATGCAAATCATAATCAAGGAGAGTATGTTTCATCCAAAGGACTTGTGCACAACAAGCCCCCGCTGTAACATACTCCGCCTCGGCGGTTAATAGAGCTACGAAATTTTATTTCTTAGAGGACATGAAACAAGACAATTACCAAGAAATTGACATGTCCCACTAGTACTCTTTCTATCTACTCTACAACCCGCATAGTCAGCATCCGAATAACTTGTCATTGAAAAATCTTCAGTTTTCGGATACCATAGACCCATTCCAATTGTGCCCTTAATATAACGAATAATGCGTTTTACCGCAATAAGATGGCACTCTTTAGGACACGATTGGAATCTAGCACAAAGACACACACTAAACATTATGTCCGGCCTACTTGCCGTCAAATACACAAACTCACATTGCATAACAATTTAATATCAACATTTTTACCTTGGTCATCCTTATCAAGCTTGACTGTAGTTGCCATGGGAGTGTTGCAAACTTTTGAGCTTTCAAGTCCAAACTTCTTTACGAGTTCCTTTGCATACTTGGCTTGACATATGAAATTCCCATTTTGCAATTGCTTGATTTGAAGTCCAAGAAAGAAATTCAATTCACCCATGGAAGACATTTCAAACTCACATTGCATAACCTTTTCAAACTCCTTGCATAACAACTCATTAGTAGAGCCAAAGATTATATCATCAACATAAATTTACACAATTAAAATGTCATTATCAACATGCTTAGTAAAAAGAGTTGTGTCTACTTTGCCTTTAACAAAATCATTTGAAATGAGAAAACTAGAAAGCCTTTCATACCAAGCTCTTGGAGCTTGTTTCAATCCGTACAAAGCTTTATCAAGTTTAAAAATAAAATTGGATAAACATGATCAACAAAATCGGGAGGTTGTTTAACATAAACTTCTTCATTTATAAAACCATTTAAAAATGCACTTTTTACATCCATTTGAAAAAGTTTAAAATTTTTAAAAGATGCAAAAGTTAGTGTTATCCGTATGGCTTCAAGCCATGCTACGGGTGCAAAGGTCTCCTCAAAGTCAATTCCTTCAACTTGAGTGTAACTTTGGGCCACTAACCTAGCTTTATTCCTAATAACATTCCCGAACTCATCCATCTTGTTTCTAAAGATCCACTTAATACCAATTATTGGTCTATCGTGGGGCCTAGGTACAAGGTGCCAAGCCTGGTTTGCGCTCAAATTGATTGAGTTCTCTTGCATGGCTAGCAACCAATATGAGTCCGTCTCGGCTTCGAGGATGCTTTTGGGTTCAAAATAAGAAATGAATGCAAAGTTACCACATAAGTCATGGAGCTTGGAGCGAGTTGTTACCCCCTTAGATACATCACCTATGATGAGTTCCTTGGGGTGATTTGTAGCGTATCTCCAATCTTTAGGAAGTGGTTGAGAATCTTTCACTTCATCCTTATGAACATCACCAATGGGTTCTTATTTTTCTTCTTGAGCGGGTGAGTCCTTCAAGGATAGTCTCTCCATGTCTTCACCTAATGGGTCAATTTCTACAACATTCTCAACAACCACATTAGATTCTTCAAATTTAACATGTATGAATTCTTCAATGGTAAGGGAAGATCTATTGAATACTCTATAAGCTTTACTAGTAGAAGAATATCCAACAAAAATAGCTTCATAAGCCTTAGCATCAAATTTACCCAAGTTATCTCTAGTATTCAAAACAAAACACTTGCATCCAAAAACTTTGAAATATGAAACATTAGGTTTTCTAGAAAGATACATTTCAAAAGATGTTTTGAAAGAATTTTTACACAAATAAATACGATTTGATATGTAGCATCCGGTGTTTACGGCCTCGGCCCATAGATATTGAGGGAGGTCATATTCACTTATCATGGTCCTAGCCATCTCTTGAAGTGTTCTATTTTCCTTTCTACAACTCTATTTTGTTGTGGAGTTCTAGGACATGACATTTCATGCTTGATTCCCTTTTCATCACAATAAGTCATGAAGAGTTGGTTAACAAACTCACCACCTCTATCACTCCTTATTTCAAAATCGAAAAACTTTTTCTTTTTCAACCCTTTTTCGAAAAATCTTGAAATGAGAAAAAGTTTGATCTTTATTTTTCAAAAAGAAAACCCAAGTAAATCGGAAAAAATCATCAACTAAAACAAATGCATATCTACGACCATTTAAGCTTTTAGTTTTAGTTGGTCCAAAAAGATCCATATGAATTAATTCTAATGGCCTTGTTGACATGATATCCTTGATTGGTTTGAAGGAAGACTTGGTTTGTTTCCCAAGTTGGCACGCACCACAAATGCGGTCTTTCTCAAACTTCAAGAAAGGAATACCCTTCACCAATTCCTTAGAATTAATCCTAGAAAGATGGTCAAAAGATGCATGTCCTAATCTTCTATGCCAAAGTCAAGAATTTTCATCAAAAACATTCAAGCATTTAGTAGAACAATCCAAATTAAGCATGTCAATGATATAAACATTATCATCACGAAATCCGGTGAGAATACAATCATTGGTTTTGCAATCAAAAATCTTGCAAGAAGAGTCATCAAAAACAACTTTAAATCCACGATCACAAAGTTGACTTATACTAAGCAAGTTATGTTTAAACCATCAACAAGAACAACATTTTCTATAATAGGAGAAGCACCAATTTGAATGTTACCTATACCGATGATAGTACCCTTGGAGTCCTCCCCGAAGGTGATGGTGCCACCTTCCATGTACCTTGATAGGGTTGTAAAGTTGTTGATATCCCATGTCATGTGTCTCGAACAACCACTATCAAGATACCACCACTCCTTACGTCTTGGAGCCTTGGTGTGTACCCACATCAAATAGCTTAGGACTTGATTTTGGTACCCACATTTTCTTGGGTCCTAAAGGGTTAGTACCATGAACCCAAATAAGATTATTTGATCTATTTACTTGGTCATAACAAAACTTAACCAAATGTCCATTTTTACCACAATAAGTACATCTATACACTCTACCATATTTAAAAGCATAGTGTGTGTGAGACTTGGGAGCATGTGTGGATTTAACATGAGTGTTGTGTGAAGTGTGAGCATGAGAAATCTTTACATGAGAATCTTTAACATGAGAAGTGTGCTTTTTAGAAAATTTTTCTTCAAGTTTCTTTGTTTTAAAAGCACAATCTTTCAAAACCTTCTCAAAATCAACCATTTTAGTTTTTAAAGAAGAAAATTTTTTTTCATCAATCTTAGGAAATTTTGCTTTGCAAGCAACTTTATAAGCACTAAATTCTTCTTGGATAGAAATGAGATTGGAAGAAATTTTATCTTTTTCTTTAGAAACCATAGCAAGTTGATTTTTAAGAAAAGCAACTTCCTTTTTCAATTTTGAACACTCAATCTTTTATTATCATAAGTTTCGGAGAGTTCAACAAAAGCATGTACAATAACTTCTTTAGTTAATTCATCATCTTCATCAAGAGGTTGTGGGGTTACCTTTGGTGTGTTTGCCATGAAAACACATGTTTGCCGTGTCCACCTCGTCTTCCGATTCGCTTTCCGAATCCCATGTGGCTTTGTAGGCTTTCTTTTCGACCGACTTCTTTGGCTTGAAGGAGGAAGTCATCTTCTTCTTGAAATCCGGGCAATCAGCCATGATATGTCCGGGCTTTCGGCAATTATAGCAAATAATTCTTCTCTCCTCTTTACCTTCAAATTTTCTTTGGAAGTTGAGCTTGTTCTTCCGGTACATCCTTTTGACATTTCGCACAAGAAGGGAGAGTTCCTCATCTTCTTCTTCATCTTCTTCATCGTCCTCAAGAGTGGATGACGACTTGAAGGCTATAGACTTCTTCTTTAGCGGAGCAGCCTCTTCTCTTGACTTCTTTTCCATCTCATGGGTCTTTAAGTTCCCAATGAGACTAATGAGGTCCATTTCATCCTTGTCGTTCAATTCTTTCAAGGTGGTGGCCTTTATCTCCCATGATGAAGGAAGAGCCCGAATCACTTTTCGCACCTTTTGGTCATTGGAGATATCATCACCTAAAGAGGAAAGAGCATTGGTGATTTTAGTAAACCTTGTAATCATGCAATCAATGGTTTCATCATCAATCATTTTAAAAGATTCATATTGGGACCTTAAGAGATCTATCTTAGCTCTCTTAACTTGTGAAGTCCCCTCGTGTGTGACCAACAAATGTTGC
Organism: Agave tequilana; assembly: GCA_038442645.1. NCBI lineage: Eukaryota > Viridiplantae > Streptophyta > Magnoliopsida > Asparagales > Asparagaceae > Agave > Agave tequilana. Next base: position 34,884 of record JAVJIF010024258.1, read on the forward strand.
CAAATCTTATAGGCGGATTGGCAATGTATTACCCGTGTAAGGTCATCCTCATTCAAGGCGGTTAGGAGGGAGTTTTGGGCCTTTGAGTTAGCCTCATATTCTCTAAAGGTAAAGTCGGACCATGTGCTTTCATCACTATCGAGTCTAACATAAGATTTGGTCAAGGATTTTGCAACTAAGCTACCTAAAGATTGTAAAAAGATAGTCATCCTAACCTTCCAAATAGGGAAATTAAGTCCATCAAATTTAGGAGGGGTTTTGATGTTATCGGCCATGTTTACTAGTGTATAAATGAAAGAATGCAAATGTTAATTAGCAAATTTTTAAGGATCTCTCTAAGGATGTTAAGCCAAACCTAGAGTCCAAGCTCTGATACCAATTGAAAATCACCTAGAGGGGGGTGAATAGGTGATTATGCTAATCAATGCACAATAAAAAAAAATTGATGCAACAAGTGAATATAACTATGAAAATGAAGAGCAAGTACAATGTTGCAAAGAAAATGTGAAGCAAGTAGATAAAGCAATGAATATAAAGTTAGAAAGAATTAAGAGCAAGTAAGAACAAGTAAACCAAACGCAAACACGAAGAATTTTTCCGAGGTTCGAGCACCCAGCTCTACGTCCCCGCCTTCACTCAGAAGGATTTCTAACAACTATAACTTCACAAAGAGGTTACAAATACACCGGAATACCCAACTCCACAATCTCAAGTACAAATTCTTTCTTAGTGATCAAAAGACCACAAACTATCTTTTGCAAATGCCTCTTTCCCTTACAAGAGCCCTGTAGAGTAATCGTTAGAATTGAAGCTCAAATAGTGTAAGTGAAAAAGGAAATGAACTAGAGAGAGTTTAGAAAATGAAACTTCAGCAATGAGAGAATCTTCAGCACAAAAACCAAGGACCAAACTCTCTTGAAAGCTTTAGAAAACTTTTGAAACTTTTGTATATAGCTTGATTGTTATTGTTCTTCTATAAACATAACCCTAATCACCACTATTTATAGGATAGGATTAGGGATCAAAAGGTAAACACATATAATGTAAATTAGGAAGATTTTGACCCAAAAAATATCCCCTAAATATGTTTAGAAACGAAAAAACAAATTTAAAATGTGTTTAAAAACTAGACATTATGGCTGAAACGGCTATCTCGGTCGGCCGGCCGGTCGACCGGGATTCAAACAAAAAGAGCCGTTGCAGGCCATCAGTCAACCGCCCGGTCGGCCGAAATAAACAGAGAGCAAAAGTCTTACAGTCAGGCAGGTTCCGGTCGGCCGCACGGTCGACCGTGCAACATGCACACGGATACGCACTGCTGCCAGAACCTCGGTCGACTGGGTCGGTCGACCGGCTTTACCTGGCACAGGGTCGGTCGACCGGCTCAGGCCAAAAGCTGAAATTGAAACATAATTTAAGGAGATTTTGATATGTAATAAAATATTTTTGATATGAAACATGTATAATGCCTAAAATTGAGTTTATAAACAAAAGTCTTTATATTAAAATATTTTGTATATCTTTATAGAAAATATTTCTAGGCAATGCATGTGCGTGTGTGTTTGAATATAGAGCTTCAATCCTAATCACTATTCTTTAACAAAACTACAAAAACTAGAAACAAAACTAATGAATTATCTTGAGCAATCTTGAAGTCTTGAGCCATATAAAGTCTTGCTAGAGCCTTCTCTTCTATGATCCTTCCTTGATGTGCCATAAGACTTCTTTACTCCATGAACCTAGAAGATCTTGCAATAGCTAAGCAATGGCTTCCAAATATGGTACAAAACCTGAAACTTATTTTAAACAAACTTATTAGTACCAAATAGCTCTTATTTGTTTTGTTATCATCAAAACTCTAAACAAATAGAGAGTGTAACCTTTTGGGCCAACAGTAGGGATAAGATTGGTGGGAGATATCCGTGCTTAAAGCAATGGGCCTAATTATGCTAAACCACCAGGCTTCAGGGTTTCGCCCCTCAATCTCCAATCTTAGACACCAATTTGGCAAGAGTCAAATTCAAATTAACTTTCCCCTTAGGTCAGTCTCCTATTTGAGTCCGAGGTGTTCCTAGGGCCAACGTCTACTCAAATTTAGTTAGGCTTAGGTTAGTAAGCGAGGAGATTGTTTATGGGCTAAGGGAGGGTAATGACTTCCCCATCTTATCTTGTTTATAGGACAAGCCCTTAAATCAATTTAGTGCAGTGTACAAGCATATAGAAAAAAGTAACACTCAAGCAATATTTCATACAAGAATGAACCTTATACTAAATGCTATGCATATATACCTTGGCTCCAGCACTCTTTAATAGTAAATAAAATGTAAACGAATTAGACACGTACCTAAATGCATGTCTAAACCATTTTTAGCATTTAACAAGCATCATTTTACTGTTGATGTTAAAAAGTATATACAATGAAACAAATAAGGAAATAAATAGTCACAGAATTTCAGCTTGCAATTCAGCCAACCTGCAGAAATGCAGGTTAGTAGTTCACTCAGATTGCCACTAGGATATAGCAAATCTGAGGGCTTTTGGGATTTGCTTTCTTGAGCAGAGTCTAGGGCTACTTATATATCCTCTGCAGCAAAAATTCCCTGTTGTTAAATCTGTACACCAAAAATAAAGTAGAAAGTTAACCAAAAAAATGTAAATCTAAAAAGAGAATAACTTACCGTTCCTCCCCGTCAACGGCGCCAAAATTTGATTGAGATTTTACCTGCACACAAAAATATAGAATTTCAGAAATTAAGAATAAGGAGTACAAGTTCTCAATACTACCGCTAGAGCAAGTGGCTATGCGGGTCGTGATCCACAAGGAGGGACTAGCGATATGACTTTTAATAAGTTCTCTTTTAGGTTACAAAGAATGGTTAAAGTTCTTCTTTTAGTTCTTAAAAAGAAAAGGAAAATAAATTACAATCAAGTTAGGAAGAAAATAGTAGATAGAGAAAGTGGAGAAAATGATAGTGGATATATACAAAGAAGTTGAAAAAGAGTGAAAGAGATTTGAAAGATTGTGGTGTTGATAATTTACACTAAAATTAAAAGAAAAGAAAACCTAAAATAAAAACTTACCACCTCTGGTTGATGACTTACCTGAAAACCTTACATGTTTTACCTTACTTCGGAGGCGATCAATGTATAACCCATAAGATCGAGCTCAATCCCCATTTGCATTACATCATCAAGACGAACAAGAGTGAAATGATACCAAATCTTGAGGAGGAGAACATCATCATGAAATATCGGTGGCACTCACACAAACATGGCTATACTGATGCTTCTAGGTTTACTTGGACATTCATCAAAAATAAAAAGAGAAAAAGTAAAAAAGAAGAAGAACATATAAACAAAGAAAAGCATAAAGATGTTACCTTCATTACTTGTCAAAACTAGGAAAGAAAGGAGGGGGTTACATCGGTGTCACTCTCAACATAAGTCTCTCTCTTTTACTTACATAAATCTCTGATCTCTTCTGAATTACATAAATGAAAACTAAAAATTACATAAAATGAAAATAAACACCTACTCTAAAAAGAATGAAAAAGTGGCCTAAAATTTATCTTTGCTTCATCATTTTCTGTACGCTCTGAAAAAACCCAGTATTTATAGGCAAACCCAACGGGGAGAGGGTATGAAGATTGGAGGAGCAAACGCTCCCCCAATAACCCTAACTAAGTCGCGAATGTCGCGTTCAGGAGCCTGCGTGAGGCCAGATGGCCACACCCGGGGGGTACACGTCCTGGTTCAGAGATTTTCCGTTATCTGGTTCTGAATTTCCTGTTTCAGCTTCTGGATTTGACGAAACGGCCTTTGATCTTTTACTTTAACCAATTAATTTATAGGAATTTGTTCTAACTAGTTTTTAACTAATCTGATTTGCTATGATCTGCCCTGAATTTTTTATTTTGAATTAATTCTGAATTAAATTAGAATTTTGATGGGCTTTGGGCTCGTTTCTCTTACCTTTCCTTTAGCCATGGGCCTGCAAATAAACTAAACAATATTTAGGATTAAAAGTAGAGTTTATTATATAACAAGTATGAAAATGTGACAATGAATCTGCAATATCAGCAACGCGCCTTGTCAGTTTCTCCGGTTTGGGCTTGTTTTCTTCTGCCTTAACTCTGGCGACAATCTCCTCTGCCTGCTCACCTTGCTGGACCAACTGTTTCTAGATACGATTTTCAGCTACTCCTATTGAGCTAGGAGTGAGGTTTGTAAATTATGGTAACATGTTTCCATTAAAGTAGCCTGGGTTATTCTGCTGGGACATCAAAGTGTCATATTCTGAGATCTCTCCACAAATGTCTTAACTGGCTTTCCTTTATGTTGCCTTATCGCCAGGAGAGTTGGCATGGTAATCTCTGAATCATCTTCGAAGAAACGAGTGAGGAAAAGCTTCTCCAGATCACCCCAATTCATGATAGAACCTTCTGAGAGATTCATGAACCATTAAAAAACAATCTCTTTTAGAGTGCCGATGAACAAACGTATATGTGCTATTTTAGTGACCCTTGCCGTCGAAATCCTGTAGGGGTGGAGCTCTAAACTTAAGAGGGTACGGGACAAGATCCCGCTCAGCTGGGTACGGCCGGACCACACCTGCTTCTTGGAGGCCTTTTCGATTGACGAGAGCCTCAAGACGCTACTCCAGTTTGCTTATTCATTAGTTTACAGTTCTGCATTATCATATCGTATTTCCCTACTGATTTATGAATAAAATGTCGGTCTAAATCATGTTTTGGTCTCTCTTGCAGGTAATCAAGACAAGGAGCGCAAAAGGGTAATAAGAGCTTAATTAAACCCATTTTTGGGTAATTAAATTCGCATTTCTTGGAGGCCAAGCAAAGGAGTTTCTAGAAGATGCATTGAACCTAGATCCTTGCGGGTGTCTAACGTAAATCTGGATGAAATTAACCAAATCTGAGCATATCTGGAAGGTCCCCGAAGCGCCGCGAACCCACGCACCAAAACCAAGGACGTAGGTCCCTGGTATTATCTTGAAAACGCGGCTATGGCCGCGTTTTCGCGGCCCTATGGTGGGCCCATGCATGATCTTCGACTCGTGCCCTCATCTCGCCTTCGAGAGTCTTCTTTCGCCTATATATACCCCTACAGGGGCCCGAAACACAAACAGATTAAAGTTAGGTTAGGATTTCTATCTTTTAGTGTAGGTTAATATAGGTGTTCTTCTTCTTTCTTTGGTATTTTTATTTTATTTTTAGATCATGTATTAGGGCAGAGAGATTCAGAGAGAGAGAGATTGATGCAATAGATGGTGACAATTTATGTAAAGTTGTCTCCTTTCTTCTCCATTATAATCTTCTCCATCTTCTACATGATACTTTGCTAACTTTTCTTCTCATGGCAATCTAACTACTAACCACTAACCATCTAACCACTTACTTGATAAACCACATGAATCTAATAGCCTCTACAAGGCCTTGATCTTGCAAGAGCCATTGATGGCTTATGATGATGGATTCTAATATTCTAACATTTCTAACATCTAACCCACTAACTTGCTAACTTGTAATGTCTTCTTTATTTCATACTCACTTCTTACCGATTTTGATGATTTAATAGTGGCTTGCAACTTGTTGTGTGGTATCGATGTATTGTTTGAATGTAGAAAAATAATATTATGAGCCATACTTTGTATTGCTTCTTGAAGCCAAGGACTAGTGATGGCCAAGGATTCATGTGAGGCAACTATCACTAGGAGGTTAGCATGGTTAGTAGAGCAATTAATAGTTATTAGCCATGAGTTTCCCTTCATAGTTTTCTTCTCTCTTTTACTTTGCTTTAATAACTATTTCCAAAATCTTTTTAACATTTTTTCTATCATTATTTTCACCATCCTCTTAGTTCATCCTTGTTTTCATCTTCTTCACCATTATTTTTATTTCTCATTTGTTTTCTTTGCCATTTTTATTGTCTTCTTCAGCTATCACTTCTGGACTTCTTTCTTTTTTTTCTCATTTTTTTAACAAAGAAGAACTTGTTAACAACCCACGTGAATAAAAACTGCTAATACTTCTATCGCCTCCGTCCCTGTGGATTTAACCCATTGAGCCAATGTTATAACGGAAGTATCGAGGGAACATTAGCACATACATAATTTTATTGATTTCACAAAAGACACTTTTTGAGTACTGGTTTTGCTCCAATCAAATTTTTGGCGCCGTTGCCGGGGACGAGAATGGTTTGGCTTCACGTTTTTGTTAACATTTTCTTCTCTGTTTTGGTGTGCAGGTTAATTTTTGCGAAAATTGAACATTGTAGAACTTTTCTTTTTCTTGCATGTCCCTGCTCTAGAAAGCAGGGACCCTGCTTCCATAATTGTGCCACAAAAACCCAAGAAAAGCCGCACAAACGCGACATTTGTTAAGAGCATTTGGACTTCATCTTTTGCAGGATTCTTGCAAGTTGCATATATTGTTGTATTGTTTCTGCTATTTTTCTGCTTTGATTGCCTACACACTGCAATATTAAAGAACTAAAATATGGTATTTGGACACTTTTAAAACGGTTTAGACATTTGCATTTAGGCACTTGTCAATTCAATTCCAATATACTATTTTTTGTTCTATTATTGTAATCTGGACTGAGGTATACATATGGCATGCATATAGCATAGGACAAATACGTGGGTGACTTACTCGCTTTGTGTTATCTTCTTGTCTATATTGGACACTTGCACAAATTGAACTTAAGGGCATAACTCAGTACAAGATAGATGGGGATTTCATCACCCTTCCTTAGCCCAAAAATCACCTCTCCACTCACACAACCCAAGCCCTAATAAAAATTGATAGACATTGGCCCCTAGGGACATCTCAGACTCATTAAGAGGTTGATCGAGGGTGAAACTTGTTTTGAATCTTACTCTTGTGAAATAGGTGTCTAAGGTCGGGGATTAAGAGGTTACACCTCGAATATACCGTGGTTTGACGTAATTAAGGCCCATTGCTTACGCACGGATACCTCCCACCATATTTTGCCCCTACCTGGTCAGATTCATACAACAACCTCCCCTGGGTAATCGACCAGTTAGGAGTCGTCTAGATCTAGGTCTAGGTCAACCCTAGTATAGGCTTGGTTTTGATTTTCTTTCTTTTTGTTTATTGTTTGCTTTTTCTTTTTTGTTTGTGATTATTTGTGAAATAGAATTCAACAATAACAATTCTTTTAATCCTAATATAAATCTATATTTCACACTGACGCCATTTGATTAGGATAATTCTAACCCAGCTTTTTATAATATGAACTAACCAAATACACCGGGTTGGACTTATCCGAATCAATACAACCCATACCCCCAATCTTATGACCATAATTTCTAAAATAATTTTAACCCTTCACAGAGTCAATGGGGATTCACCTCCCCCAAGTCAAATTTTCAACCACCTTTTCCACAATTTTCACAATATTTATTATCTAATTTTGCTTCTTATACTTCTTTTCTAGAACGACCAATTGAAGAATAATCTTAGTTAGAAAAGAGTATAGAAGCCAACCTACAAGAGGCCGAGCGACAATTTCAGAAAATGATGGCCTCCCCAATTCCATAATATTTTCACGAGTCTAACACAGTCCCACCTCTTCCTAATAATTAAACATCCATCTTGGAATTGACTGAGGAACTCTTGCATGAGTCTGAGCGACAATTTCAAAACTTGTTGGACTCACAATCTTCACAATTTTTCAAAAATCAAGATTCCTACTCTCCCTTTCTAGACCATCCACTTGAAGAAACATCACATCTAGAAAAGAGTATAGAAATCATGCAGGAGTCCGTGCTACAATTTTAAAAATCTTTTGCTCAGTCTATCAATAGGTTGGAAACACAATTAAATCAATTAGTTAGCATTTATAAGAATGAGAAAAGTCTATCTTATCAACCTATGACCAAGATTAAATTTTAGTACACATCCTTTTGAACTTGACCAAACTTCAAATTTTGAAAATCCCATTGACATTTTAGTAAGTTATCCTTTTCTTGAAATTGAACTTGAACATGAATATGATCTTGAACATCAACTTGGTAATTCAATTTTACTTCCTAATTCAATAATGACTGAGGTGTTTTTACCTAATTTCAGGCCTTTTCCCGAGTCAACATTGGACCCTGTGCCAATCCATCATGAAATTAAATCACCAATCTTTTATGATCAATAAATTGAACTTGACCAATTTCATACTTTTGAATGTCCCATTGACAAATTGGCAAGTTGTCATTTTATAAAATTGAACTCAATAAGGAATGTGACTTTGATCCTTAAATTGTGATCCAGTTTAAATTCTTGAATCAATATTGACTCCTGTTTTGTTATCCAACTTGAGCAACATTTTAGAGTCAGTTTTGTTTCTCACACCTATCATTCTTGAACTTGAATCACCAATCTTAGAAAGTTACATTCCATTGTGGGGAAATAAATGTGGAATAGGATTTCAATTTCTTAATTTGGACCCGATTCTTGAACCAATTTGGACTCCTAAGCCTTTACTAGACTTAAGTCAAATCCCTGAGTCGATATTAGTTCATGTACTTCCTGAGCCCAAATCAATCGTTCCATCTTTTTATACTCCATTTTGGGACAAAGGTGTTGATAAAATTGACTCAGAAATTATTTTGAAAATTTAGAAATTAGATGGGGTAAAATTCTTAAAAAAAATCTTTCATATATACATCATTTTAGTGGGTTGTATTATAGAGGTTTTGGTGGGTTTCTGAGAACTCAACGCAAATTGAATTGGGCCGCATTTCGTGGACCAATCAGACCACCTTCGGAACCAGCACCTTGATGTGACTTTTCCTTCCCTCTCTATTTATTTCATGCATACATACATCATGATGCATTGAGGATAATGCATGAGATAAGTGTGGGTGGAGGGTTTACTAATGTAGAGTTTTTAGATTTTCTTTCTTTTTCACTTATTTTAGGATATTCTTAGAATATTCCCTTTTGTATAGGATTTTTCTCATTCTTTAAAAACTTTTTGAAATAAGAGACAATATTTTGATCTATTTTTAATAAAATTAAGATGATCTTAGAAATTAAGGAAACTTAATTATGACATCTTAAATCTAGCTGAAATAATAGATCTTATTTAAAATTGTAGGTTAAGTATAAAAGATTGGGGAGATAATTTTGTCTTGAATTTTTTGCCTTAGATAGTATGCACTTCACACTTACACATTTTTGGGATGAAAATAAAGACCTAAAATGTCATAAAGTAAAAAAATTAAAATATATATATATAAGTATAAATGAATAAAAATCACTTATTAAGTTGGATAATTATGTCTCAAGAAGCATGATTATCATACCTAACGGTGGTCAAAAGAAACAAATAATCCCCCTTAGTTTTGTGGCCTTATTTACTCGAGTCCTTAAACCCGAGGGATGTTTTCTCATCTGATGCCATAAAACCGTCTGGTCTGGGAGTCATCGGTTAAAGGCTTATGACCCAGGTAAACTGGAAAGCCTAAGGAAACTAAGGGAAGAAAAAAAAGAAGAAAAAGAAAAATATATTATATAAATAAATGTCTTGATGGTTAGAGTTGAAATTAGAAATGTTCACTATCACAAAGTGTAGATTATGTAGGTTTTATGAAGGATAAAATATTCAATCCAATTTTGAATTCTTACCTTAATTGAAGACAAGATCTTGCATATAGATTAAGCTTAAAAAAGAATAATTTTTGGTGGACTTATGACCTTAGATCGCATATATTTTTTGAAAAATATTTCGTAAACTTGTCTCTCTTTCAAAATGTGTTTTCATAATACTAATATTTGTCTTCTTTCTTTATGGATTTTGTGGGTGCAATCCGCTGAAAACCCTCAGGGGACAACACTCCTCTTCTAGGGGTAACCTAGAGGTTTAATGGCTTGTTGTACACGCTCAGTGCAATCGCGTCACTTGCGAAAATAGTGTAATAACATTAGTAGTATAGCTTTTTTTTCTTGTTTTGCTCGGGACGAGTAAAAAGATAAGTGTAGGGGTGTGATTAGTCTATAGTTCTGCATTATTATATCGCATTTTCCTACTGATTTATGAATAAAATGTTAGTTTAAACTGTGTTTTGGTCTCTCTTGCAGATAATCAAGACAAGGTGGGCAAAAGGGTAATAAGAGCTTAATTAAACTCATTTTCGGGTAATTAAATCTGCATTTCTTGGAGGCCAAGCAAAGAAGTTTCTAGAAGATGCATTGAACCTAGACCCTTGCGGGTGTCTGACGCAAGTCTGGACGAAATTAACTGAATCTGAGCATATCTGGAAGGTCCCTGAAGCACCGCGAACCCACATACCAAAACTAGGGACCTAGGTCCCTGGTATTGCCGCAGAAACATGGCTATGGCCGCATTTTCGCGGCCCTATGGTGGGCCCACGCGTCGATCTTCGACGCGTAGCCTCATCTCACCTTTCAGAGTCTTCTTTCGCCTATATATGCCAACGCAAGCAGATTGAAAATAGGCTAGGTTTTCTATCTTTTAGTGTAGGTTGGTGTTGGTGTTCTTCTTTTTTCTTCTGTATTTTTATTTCATTTTTAGATCATGTATTAGGGCAGAGGATTCAGAGAGAGAAAGAGAGAGATTGATGTAACAGATGGTAACAATCTATGTAAAGGTGTCTTCTTTCTTCTCCATTGTAATCTTCTCCATCTCTACATGATGCTTTGCTAACTTTTTTCTCATGGCAATCTAACTACTAACCACTAACCATCTAAACACTTACTTGATAATCCACGACGGGTCGGCCACGCATGGTATAAGGTATATCACAAGCATGATATATGTACAAGAATTGAACTACCCTAATATAAGCAGTCGTCACAGAGCAATACATGTCCAGCCATTAGCACTCGGTCACATACAAATATAGGGACGCAGCCCAATACAAACTACATATAAATTTATAAAAATAACATGTCGACCCCACGAAGCGGGGAAGACCAAATAGAGGCAAGGACACTCGCCTAAATCTCTGAAAACGCTGAAACTCTGGGAATTCGCGCATGCGCCAAAAATAACATAACAAATATATATATAATTATCTAGAGAGAGAAAGGGAAGAGGAGAGAGAAAGAGTTAGAGAGAAATAGAAAACTAGAGAGAGAAAAACTTAGAGAGAGAAAGAGATTTTTAGAAAGAGAAAATCTTAGAGAGAGAAAGAGGGAGATCTAGAGAGAGAGATTAGAGAGAATTTGGAGAGAGAGAGACGGTTAGAGAGAGAATTGGAGAGAGAGAGGAGAGAGAAAAGGGGGCTGTTGCCCACTCTTATAAGCCCCGGCCAGGCCTCCTGGCCTGGCCGTGGCCCTACCAGGCCGGCTCTAGCGATCCTTCGGAGTCCGCCGGCCACCCCAAAGAGAAGAGAGAGGGAAATGGGAGAGAGAGAAGAAAGAACTGGAGAGAGAGTGATCCAGGGGGGTTGTTGCCCCCTGCTCACGCACAGCGCCCCCCTCTGGGGCCGCATGGGCATCGCGGGCCACCAATGGGCAGGGGTGGCCGGCCACCCTAAAGAGAGAGGGAGAGGAGAGGGAAAAAGTGGAAAAGAAAAAGAAAACAAAAAGGAAAAGAAAGGAAAGAAGAAAAAGAAGAAGAAGAAAGAAAAGAAAGGAAAGGAGAAGAGGGACTCGCCGAAATTGGAAGGGGCTCACCGGCGGTGGTGGTCGAAGTCCCAGTGATGGTGGTGGTGGCCGAACCTTGGGGGAGCAAGAGAAAGAGAGGTGGGAGAAATTAAAGGGTGGAGAAGAAAGAGGAGGAGATGGAGAGAGAGAGAGAATTGAGGGAGAGATTAGAAGTTAAAGGGAGAGAGGGAGAATTTGGGGGAAGGAGGAGGAGGAGGCGGTCGTTGGCGCCAGGGAAAGGAGAAGAAAGCAAAAAATGAAAGGAAAGAGAAAGAAGAAAAAAAAGATAAAGAGAAGAAAATGAAGGAAAAAGAAAAAGGAAAAAAGAAAAGAAAAATAAAAAGAAAAGAAAAGGAAGGATGGATGGGAAGAATGGGAAGGGTAGTTAATAGGGGTAAGGTCGGCGGTGAAGTGACAGGGGGAAAAGAAAGGAAAAGAAAGAAAGAAAGGAAAGATTCCAAAAAATATAATATAATAAGGTCAGAGAATATCGACTGTTTCAGAAAAATCCCCAAAAATACTCAGAGGTAGAAAACATCATCCTGAGGAATAATATGAAATCGGTTTTCAGAAATAAAATCCCATTTTCAAATTAGAAATCCTGAAATCACCGTCGATACCGGTCTACACCGGGTCGGCCGGATTTTGATAAATTCTGAAAAATTTCAGAAAATGTATTAAAGAAGAAAAACAAGATTCTAAGAAGAAATGTGAAAGCAAAATTTAGAAATTCAATTCTGATTGTAAACTAAAAATCCTGCAATCAACCAGCGATACTGGCCGACACCAAATCTGGTAGAATTTTGATAAATTTAGAAAATTCTTAGAAAAAGTATTTAGATAGGAAATATGACTTTAAGAAATAATGTGAAAAGCCATTTCTAGAAATTCAACTCTGATTGTAATTTAAAAATCTGAAGAATTGGTCAGCGGTACTGGTCGACAATGATTTTAAAGATTTTCATTTAAATTCAGGAAATTTCCAAAAAATCATAAAAAATCTAAAATATTAGAAAACGATGTTTGAAACTGAAATGGGTCAAATCTAAATACCAAAAAGACCAAATCGAGTAATACCCTAGGATCGGGTCCCCGGTTCAGACTAGGGCTGACTCCGAGTGCACGAATCCGGATGCAAGGTAAAACGATCATATAAATAATTCATAATACAAAACAAACACAGGAAGTAAGTCTAAAAATACGATTGAAAATCTAAATACGCAACTAAGAACGTATCCCGGGAGCGGGGTGTTACAGAAACGTAGATATTGAAGTCATCAATTTCCCTCATCCTAAGTGTATGTGGAGTCAGTTATTATAACCAATTCATTGTACAGTTTTTAGTGTATGTTCATGATATACCGTTTACAGGGATCAACAAGAGTACAGTTCAGGGAGAAGTGAGATTTTATAGGTGACCCTCATGGATTCAAGAGGTGGCCCCTACCACAGAGACGTGTGATGTGACACTTTATTCCACGTGGCACTTAGTTTCACACATCATATCAGTAACAATAGTATCAAGATTCAATAGTACGTCCCCATAAATTAGTATCATGATTTATCCATTCAGAAATTACGGTACCAAGTTTGGAATCAGTGTGTAATATATCAAGAGTTACGGTACCATCCAGTATTCAACATACATCATGTAGTCAGTATGTGAGATGTTAATGTCATGTCAATGCCAAATGTCACTATCATGTCAAGTATAATGTCAGTATCAGGTATCAGTAACAGATGTTAATTCAGGTAATCCATGTCAAATATCAGTGACAATATCAATATCAGTATCTAGTAAATAGTATAAAAACAGCACTACAACTATGCACATACAAGCGAAGCAAAGCAGTGATGGGGCACAACCAGCAAACAGTGTTTAATCACTAAAGTGCTAGATGGAGCTATAGAAAGGACTCAGCTTAGACTGAGAGTCTGAAATCCAGCAGAGTTCTGCCTTAACGAGTCCAGTGAATAAAGCGATGAGCGCTAAATATGTCAACCGGGCGAAGTTAGCAAACCTGAAAGTCTAACGCGCCCTGAGGGCTGTAATAAGAGACCATAAGGTCTAATAGGGCCAGAAGGCCTAGTTGGCACCTGCAGAAAATAATGTTAGTGCCACACACAACACATATATTAATAATCCATAATACACATCTCTAATGTTGTGTAGCTGGTCCACTCTGCTAGGCTACCACTAAACCCTTAAGGGTATAGGCTTCGTTAACACCATTGGATAGCCTACAGAGTGGTCTCCTGGACGATAATCCCGAAAGACCATTCGCCGGAGGGTCTTCTCCGGCAACCTGCACCCCAGTTGTCCCAAATACAATAATTCCAGAAAATTACAGGAATTTCATAATAAATCCTACATGCCCAAAAAATTCCTAAAAATACACCGATAAATTCTATAATTAAAAGAAATTTCCTAAAAATATACAAGACATTTCTAAAACATGGGAAAATTCTAAAAATACACGAATAAATTCTAAAAATTATAGGAAAATTCTACAAATGCTCAGAACATGTAATATTCATGCACTTTACAAATATACATGTACAAGTGTATATATGCGCATATATAACAAGGGAAGAGTACTCGCCTATATCGGGAAAATATCGATACCACGTGCACATGCGCACGTGTGTGCACGTGTGTGCTTGTGGACAACCAAGAGGCTGGCTATGGACTGTAGGAAGAAGGAGGGAGTTGAGGTGTCTTAGAGAGAGAAAGGTAAAGAAGAGAGATAAATCTAGAGAGAGAAAATTAGGATTTTGGTTTTGGGGAGAGAGAAAGGGTGGATAGGTGTGAAATTGGTGGAGTAGGTGGAGGAGTATATGGGGAAGACCTAGGTTGCTGGCAGCCTAAAAAAAGGGGAGAGAGTGTGAGAAATCTAGAGAGAGAATTAAAAGAAGGAGAAAGTGTGTTTAGGGTTTTGGCGAGAGAAAAATTGGGGAAAAATATGGGAGGTGGAAGAGCACATGAAGAAGGTTAGGAGGTGACCGGACTAGTGTAGGAGATAGAGTTAGAGAGAGAAAGTAGAGAGAGTAGAAAGAGGAGAGAGAAAGTGAGATTTAGGCCATTTTTAGAGAGAGAATGAAATGAAAAAATTAGAAAAAAATTGTAGCTGGCTTAGGGAAGGTAGAAGAGAGGTTATGCCAGTAGTGGAGTGGTTCTAGGAGGTGGTGGTAGATTTTTATGATTTTTAGGAAAAATTTGGAAGAGTTTTGGTATTTTTTTAGAAAGAGAAAATGCTGGAGGGAGGAAGGAGGAGGCTGGCCATGGCCTTAGGCAAGTGAGGGATGATAAAGAGTGGGGAGAGGCTTCCTTGAGAAGCCAAGGAGGCTTCTAGAAAAATGGAGAAAGAAAGAGAAGGAAAGGAAAAAGAAATGCAAATGCAAATATTAAATTGTTGGGGTTATGTGTAAATGTCCCACAAGAAAATAATATAAAAAGAAAAATAAAGTAAATTGGAAAAGAAATGAATTTATAGAGAAAAAGGAAAATTAGAAGGAGAGAGAAAATATTTAATTAAATAATTATTTAAAAAGAAAAATTAAAAAATTTAAAGGTAAAATCTAGTACCAGTGCAGAGTCTCGTGTAAAAATTTCAGGTCAAACAGAAGAAAATATGTACATGAAATGACACATGCACGATCAAAATGTTGAAAACTATAGAAGGATACATATATTGGAATCAGGGTATTACATTCTTCCCACCTCGCAAAATTGCGTCCTCACAATTTCGTTAAGGAGGGAGATGTACACAGAAAGGATCAAAGTAACGATCAAAGTAAGATACAATGGTGTTAATCAAAAATAGTTACCGGTATTATACGATATATTGAGAATAATCAGAAAGATTTACTGACTTAGAATAGAAAATGTCGGGACAATGAGACCTAAAACATGGATGGATGGAAAGATTTCAGGAGTCAAAGGAAGATTATCAGGAAGGACAAATAACTTGTATTTGAAATTGGAATGTATAGCTCTGATTCTTGCTCCAGATGTGTATTAATATCACATTAATTTGCTATCTGGTTGTACTGAAAGTGAGAAAGCTCAACCTAAGCTCTGATATCAACCAATAACACCCCGCCCCACCGAGTACGGGGACGATACTTCAACATACATACGCAGGATAGAAATACCCTCACATACGCATGTTAAATATATTAGTACAGTCAGGTATCAAAGGACGAAAGCACAGTGGTAATATGCATTCCAAAATTACAGTCCAAGTATATTGCTATCACAGTATGTGATCCAATATTACATGAATATTACATCACGAAAATGTACAATAGTATGAATTTCAGAAGATTTACAAGAAATGACCCTGGTAGATGCACATGAGCTGGAAAGGATTCTCAAGAGGTTATCAAAGGAAATGTATCGGGAAGATCTGCTAATAAGTCTCCAAGCTTACACTAGGTTCCGATCCTGGGACTCCTACGCTTTCGCTACACACTCTGATCAGAAACAAGGATTTCACTATCGTCCTAGCTCCGAAATCTGGACATGCGGTACAAGGCTGTCAGAATGTAACCCAACGAGTATATAAGAATGCCAAGTGGCATGCGCAAAAACAAATACACATGTACAGGAAATAAATAAAATTATGTGAAAACATGTTTATATATGCATGAAATCATGTTTAAATCATATCAATGGAAGCATATGTAACTCATTAACTGTATATGTATAATGTAAATATAGGCAAAACTAATTGTATAAACTCAATCTTTGCATCCATGAGATTAATACGTCGAGGGGATAATCCAAACAAGGAAACCTTCCTCTATATACCATATACCTCACTTCACCATTAATTATGAATATACAACCAGAGTTGCTGATCAGTCAGTATGTCAGAGTCCTGTGATCATTGATTTCAGTAGTCTGGCAGTAGTATTTCAGTATAAGGATTATTAGTTATGTTTAGAATTTTTGTACAGTTGGTAGTTGGAATAACTTAATTATATAACAATAATAATTAGTATCGATTGTTATTATAACCATTCCGTCCAGTGTCCCATACCACTGGCAGTTCGTACTGGAGTTCGCACTTCCAGCAGAACACATTCGAATTCTGATAGCGGATACCATTGTCCGAACAAGGGAGTGATCTAATAACATCCGTTTCTGACATTATTATTATCAGATAATTAAGTTATGTCAGGTACATGGTAATGTGTAGCATATTATATTATGCAATAATGATTATCAGTACCGCATGGCATTTTAACCCTATCGTGTCACCCATCATTGGCAGTCCATACCAGAGCAATGCTAGTGTACAAACCCTGATAGAACTTACTCAGATCTGCTATGGGTGTAACAAAATTTGAATAAAGGAGAGACCAAATATCATGCGTTCCTAATATCATTATTGTTGGGTTGTTACATTCTTATTATTTATTCGATTCATATGTCTAAGTATGTGTTTCTGGTATACATACATCCACATATGAATAAGACGAGTTAAGTTTATTAGAAATTGATGGAGATCAATTGTATCTGGTTCATAATGGGCCCCGTGTATACCTAGGACAACGACCTCAGGACATCTGGGTTTGGCTCCCAGAACCGGCCGCTAAGCCGTAACAGTAACAGGAATGGATCAGGTTAGGGGTGCCAATTCACCCCAATCGCTCCCCTGTAGCCTCAGGTGGATCCGGAACAGTAGTTGCAACATCGAACCATTATGAAGTCGTACATATTGAAGTCATCAATTTCCCCCATCTCAAGTGTATGCGGAGTCAGTTATTATAACCAATTCATTGTACAGTCTCAGTGTATGTTCATGATATACCGTTTACAGGGATCAACAAGAGTACAGTACCAGGGAGATGTGAGATTATAGAGGTGGCCCCTGTTGATTCAAGAGGTGGCCCCCACCACAGAGACATGTGATGTGGCACTTTGTTCCGCATGGCATTTAGTTCCACACATCATATCAGTAACAGTAGCATCAACATTCAGTAGTAAGTCCCTATAAATCAGTATCATGATATATCCAGTCAGGAATTACAGTACTGATTAGTCTCTAAAACTGCATATTTCATATCACATCTTCACATTTATTTAATATTAAATTCTGCTAATAACACCTCTCTTGCATATTTCTAGGTCCATGGTGTGCAATGAAGAAGAAGAACCTAAATCACCATTTAATAAGTGATTAAAGGCTTATAATCTAGCCATTGACTTTGAAGAGCTGATTCGTCAAAACTAGGAGCTCAAAACCAGAAACCAGGAACTGCATCTGACAGGGGACAGACGGGACAGCGCGGGCCCCTGGCGCTGCGCACGTGGATTTAGAAGAGCCGCGAAAATGCGGCCTACGGGCACGGCTGCGCCCGTACTTTGGGCCAGGGTTTGTCCGCTGTTCCCTTGGTGCATATATATACCCCCTGGGGTTCTGTATTGAGGGATATGCAATGTTTTAGGGTAGTTTCGTCTCCATTTTATGGTTTATGGTAGTTTAGCTTAGTGTTCTTCTTCTTCCTCCTTTGTATTTTTCATTTCTTATAGATCTCGTAATAGGAGAGAGAGTGGCACAAGGTTGGGAAGCAAGAGTGCTTGTAATAGAAGGTGACAATCTATGAAAGTGCTCTCTTAACTTATCTTTATTTTCTTCTCTAACTCCTTTACATGTTTAGCTAATCTTTTCTCTCATGGCAACTAACTACTAACCACTAACTAGTCTAACTTCTTATTTGATAATCTACATGAATCTAATAGCCTCTACTTGGCCTTACTCTTGCAAGAGCCATTGATGGCTCATGATGATGGATTCTAACACTCTAACATCTAACTCTCTAATATGCTAATATTACTTTATTCCATACTTGCTCTTGTTGGGTTTTGATGGTTTAAGGGTAGCTTACACTTGTTGGTTGAATTTGGATGTGAAAGTTGACATATGGGTCATGCTTTGAAACGCTCTTGAACCAAGGACTAGTGATGGCCAATGAGACATGTAAGGCAACTATCACTAAGAGGTTAGCATGTTGGTGGAGTCATTAGTAGTTAGTAGCAATGAGTTTTTTTATCTTTTCACTTTGTTTTAGAAATATCAAAAATCACAAATATCTTCTTTTCTATATTTCCCACTTCTTCGT
The DNA here is from genome assembly GCA_038442645.1 of Agave tequilana. Classification (NCBI taxonomy): domain Eukaryota; kingdom Viridiplantae; phylum Streptophyta; class Magnoliopsida; order Asparagales; family Asparagaceae; genus Agave; species Agave tequilana. The sequence goes on from JAVJIF010024258.1 coordinate 53,663, forward strand.
GTTTCACCGTACTTCTCTTTTCCATTGTTTGTTTTCCTTTCTTTTCATTCTTTCAAACATAGAAGAACTTTTAACACACATGTGAATCAACCGGTAAAGCTTCCATCGCCTCCCATCCTTGAGGATTTGACTCGTTTTAGCCTCTATGCTATAATGGAAGTATCGAGGAAGCCAAAGCGCACACACTTTAAATATTGATTTCAAAACATACACTTTTCGTGCGCGATTTTTCCTCGATCAAATTTTGGTGCCGTTGCCGGGGATGGGAACGGTTTGATTTCACGTTTTAGTTAACTTTTCTTCTTTGTTTTTTGGTGTGCAGGTCAAAAGTTTTAGCATTGCAGAAGTCCACACTTGCTTTTGTGTGGTTAGATAAATTCTTGTATATTCTTATATTCTGCTACTAGTTTTTGTTTATAATATCTATGCACTGTAATAATTCTAAGAACTCAAATACGGTAATTGGATGTTTTAAAACGGTTTAGACATTTGCATCTAAGCACGTGTCAATTTTCAATTCCAATATAATGTATTTTGTTCTTGTGTTGTTGTGATCTTGACAGAGGTTTACATATTGCATCGCATATAGTTAGGACAAACACTTTAGTGATTTACTCATTTTTTTGTGTTCATTCTTATCTATATTGCACATTTGTACGAATTGAACTTAAGGGCAAAACCCAATACAACGTAAGGTGGGAAAGTTATTACCCTCCCTTAGCCCAAAAATCACCTCCCCACTCACACAACCTAAGTCTTAATAAAAATTATTAGACGTTGGCCCCTAGGGACACCTCAGACTCATTAAGAGATTGACCTAAGGGAAATGTTGTTAGAAGTTGGCTCTTGTCAAATCGGAGTCTAAGGTTAGGGATTGAGAGGCAAAACCTCGAAGAACAGTGGTTTGGTATAATTAGACCCGTTCCTCTTGCACGGATGCCTCTCACTGATTTTGCCCCTACCTGACCGATTAACTCGTGGTCAGATTCTGACAATGTATCTCCAGTGGACAATCTAACCAGTTAGGAGTCGTCTAGGTCTAAGTCAACCGTAACATAGGCTTGTTTTCTTTTTCTTTTTGTTTGTTTATTTTCCTTTTTTGTATATTGTGAAATGGATTTTAAAAACAACAATTTTTTCAATCCTAATATGAATTCATATTTCACCCCAACCACATTTGACTCGAATAACTCTAACCCGGCTATGTATAACATGAACCAAAAATATATGCCGAGTTAGGATTATCTGACTCAATATGACCCATATCCCCAACTTATAACTAGAATTTTCAAAATAATTTCAACTCTTCACAGAGTCAATGGGGATTCACCTCCCTCGGGTCAAATTTTCAACCACATTGTCTACAATTTCTACAATATTCATTCTCCAATTTTGCTTCATATCTTCCTTTTCCTGAACCATCAATTGAAGAAAAATCTTCATTACAAAGGACCTTAGAAGAAGCGATAGAGGCCCAAAAATAATTTGAAAACAATATGGCCTCATCATGTCCACAAAATTTTCAAAATTCATATAGTTCTTTTCCAGAACCAATCAAAGAAAAATCATCGTGGGAAAAAACTATGGAATTTGTCCAAGAGGCCGAGCAAATAATACAAAATATGAATAAGTTCTCATGTCCATCAGATGTTCATATGACTCAAGAATCATGCCATTTTGAAAATCCAGCTTCAATTTCATCATACCAACCTGAACTTGACCAACATCCAATTCCTAATACTTTGACAAGTTATCCATTTCCTAAAATTGACTTGAAGATGAATGTGAACCAGAGCTTTAATTTAGTGATTCGAGTTTAATTCTTGAATCAATATCGACTCTTGTAGTGTTACCTAAACTAAGTAACGTTCTTGAGCTAGTTTTGATTCCCATCATTCCTGAACTTGAATCAACCATTTCACCCATTCACATTCCTTCTGCGAATGAAAATCAAGATTCAATTTCCTTACATCCTTTTGAACTTGTCCAAAATTTTGAGAACCACCTTGATATTTGAGCAAGTTATCATTTTCCTGAGTTGAACTTGAACCTGAATGTGATCCTGAACATCATGTAAGTAATTCCATTTTACTTTTTTGATTCAATAATGACCCCGGTATCTTTACCAAATTTTTTCTTTATTCTGGAGTCAACATTGAATCCTGTACCAGTACACTGTGAATTAGAATCACCAATATCTTATGGTCACACTTCATTGATGGGAAAAGTGTGTGAATATCTATTCTTTAGTTTGGATCCTATTTTCGAACCAATTTCGACACTCATTATTGACTCTTGACTTGATCTGAGTCAAATTCCTGAGTCGGTATCGGTTTTTACTCCTATTCCACTTGAGTCCAAATCAATCATCTTTCAAAAATCACACTTCCTTGTTGGACAAGACTGTTGAAGAAAATGACTTAGTAATTATTTTTGAAAATTAAAAATTAGATGGGGATAAACTTTTAATGAAGACCATTCACTCAATCATTCTTTTATTGGGTCATATTAGAGAGGTCATTGGTGGGTTCCTTTAAGATCCACATTATCCTGATTGGGTAGCAACGCTTGGCCCAATCAGACCACCACCGGAGTCACCACTATGAGGTAATTATCCTTCCCTTCTCATTTATTTCATGTATATACATATTCACGATGTATTGATGATAATGCATGAGATAAGTGTGGGGAGGGTTTACTTACGTAGGCTAGTTTTAAATTTTCTTTCTTTTACACTTCTTCTTAGGAAATTTTTAAAATTTTCTTTTATATAAAAACTCTTTTCTTTTCTTTTTACAAAACTTTATGAAAAAAAGATAACTATTTTTGATTTATTTTAAAAAAATTAAGATTATCTTAGGAATTAGGAAGACCTAAAATTATGAAATTTTAAACTGAGTTAAAAAAATAGATCTTTTTTAATTTTAGGATAAGAAAGTAAGATTAGAAAGATAATTTTATTTTGAATTTTTTACCTTAGATTTATGCACTTCACAATGACACAATTTTTGGGATTAAAATAAAGACTGAAAATGTCATCAATATATATATATTAAAAATGATGTTAATAAAAATCACTTATTGAGTTGGGTAATTATGCCTCAGGAAGCATGACTATTCACACCTAATATGGTGGACAAAAATAAAAATATCCCCTTTAGTTTTGTGGCCTTGTTTACTGATTGGTAGTGAAAAATGCATTTTTATCATTACATTTACCTTCACATTTTCATATTTATTCATATAATCATGCACAATTAACTAATATTTTATTATTTATTGTGTGCAGGCCTTGAGAAATAAAAATAAAGGAATAAAGCCTCAAAAGAAGCCCAAAAGCCCATATTTAAGCCCAATGCAAAAGTTGCAATTATTAAATGTCAAAATTACAAACTCCAAGGGCAAAAGTTGCAAATACCAAAAGAAGAGGGAAGGATAGACTTCTATTCAACCCTAAATACTTGCAGGATGAAGATAAAAGGAGAAGAGTTAAAAATAAATTCGGATTCAGACTGTACATATTTTAGTATTCAGATCATAACTTTTGTTACAGATATTCAAATCCAATTATTCAAGATGCTCCAGAAAGAAGACTTGAAGACCTACAACTCTTATGTTGATCAAACTTTCCAATTCAGTCAGCAGATAAGCCAATTTCGGCGATCAACATGATAATAAGTTGCAGGACAGATTTGAACTTCTATGGATAAGTGCCACAAGTCTGGAGATAAGATTTTTTGGGAGAGTCGTACCGGGACTCTACATCTTCCAGCTCCTATAAATACCCCTGAAGAGCAACAGAAAAAAAAGTACAGAAAACAACAGAGAATCCAGTGCAAAGTTAGGGTTTCTTTTAGGCTAGTTTAGGTTTTTCCTTTTCCTTTTGTAATTTTTATTTTTTTTTTGTAACTGAGAGTGGAGGAAGCTTTCATGGAGGAAGGAGTCCATGCTTGTACTGAGGTGACAGCGGTGTAAGCCTACTTTTCTTCCATTGTTAATGAAATCCACTCAAAGATTTGTCTTTGTTATGTCTATTCTTTGTATTCGTGTTTTATTCTTGTTTTATTTTTCTATACTTGTGTTATTCTCTCTGATGTCTTGCAAACCGTGAGAACTGGTCGCTTCGAGACTGCTTAGCCGAAGAAGAGCCCTTGATGGCCTATGGAGATGAACAAGCCTTCTTTTGCTAGTCTTTTATTTTTGTAGTGTAGATCGCGAAGGTGGAAGATCATCTCTCCAATTTTCTTCACACTTTTCATTGTATATACCATTGTAAATAACAAAATAAATAAAAAAGAGATAACTTACTTAAACGCTTCCATCGCTAGTCCCTCCCTGAGGATCACGACCCGCATAGCCACTGCTACCGTGGATTAGAATTGAGCACCTTGCACATCTTGTTCTAAATCTAATATTCCATATTTTGTGTGCAGGAAAAACTCAATCAAAATTTTGGCGCCGTTGTCGGGGAGGGACGGTAAGTTTTTCTCTAAAAAAATTATTAACTAATTCTTTTATTCTTTCTGTTTGCAGGTTTGGAGAATAGGAATAAAACAGCGGCAAGGACAGCGTAAGGATAGCAAGCAGCACGTGATCTATTATTCGAGTAGGACGCTCAATGACGCCCAAATGAACTATACTATAACCAAGAAGGAATTCTTGGCAGTAGTGTTCGCTTTGGAGAAATTCCGCCCATACCTACTAGGGACCAAGACCACGATTTTCACCGACCATTCTGCACTTCGATACCTTATGCTAAAAAAGGATGCGAAGGCCCGACTCATTCGTTGGATCCTCCTCCTTCAAGAATTTGATCTCGAAATTCGAGATAAAAAAGGTGTTGAAAATGTTGTCGCAGACCATCTCTCTCGCGTGTCTAAAGCACCCTTCGACGAACTGCCCATCAATGACAATTTTTCTGACGAACAACTTCTAGCCATCTCTAAGGAACCATGGTTTGCTGACATAGTAAATTACTTAGTCACAAACCAAACACCACCTAATTGGTCAAAACAGGATAGATACCGGTTCTTGTCTCAAGTCCGGTATTACATATGGGAAGATCCATACCTTTTCAAAAATTGTAGCGACCAAATTATTAGGAGATGTGTCCCCGATGAGGAGACTAGAGGCGTTCTAACCTTTTGTCATGAGTTCGCTTGCGGTGGACACTTTGGTCCCCGCAAAACTGCCGAAAAGATTCTGCAAAATGGCTTTTATTGGCCAACTGTGTTTAAAGACGCATTCGAGTATTGCAAAACTTGCACAAGATGTCAAATGATAGGAAGAATTTTCAAACGAAATATGATGCCCCTAAATCCAATTCTAGAAGTAGAACTTTTCGATGTCTGGGCCATTGATTTTATGGGACCCTTCCCTAATTCGTTTGGGCACCAATACATCTTGTTGGCTATAGACTACGTATCAAAATGGGTTGAAGCCATCCCTTGCAAGACAAATGACAACAAAGTTGTTGTCAAATTCTTGAAAGAAAATATTATCTCGCGCTTTGGAACCCCTCGAGCCATCATTAGTGACAATGGCACACATTTTTGCAATAGAACTTTTGAAGCTCTTATGCGAAATACGCCATAACTCACAAGTTGTCTACGCCCTACCATCCTCAAACTAGTGGTCAGGTAGAAGTTTCTAATAGGCAAGTCAAGCTCATCTTGGAGAAAACTGTGAATCAGAATAGGAAGGACTGGTCCACCAAACTGGTGGATGCCCTATGGGCATATAGGACTGCCTTTAAGATGATTCTAGGAATGTCTCCCTACAGACTAGTCTTTGGAAAGGCTTGCCACCTTCCTGTTGAGCTAGAGCACCGGGCCCTATGGGCAATTAAGCAGCTAAATTTCGATCTAGATAAGGCCGGTGAGTTTTGAAAATTGCAAATTTCTGAACTAAAGGAATTAAGGAATGAAGCATACGACAATGCGAAGATTGCGAAGGATAGAGTTAAGGTTTTTCATGACAAGTTCATCACGAGAAAAACGTTTGTCCAAGGACAAAAAGTTTTACTCTATAACTCTAGACTTCATCTCTTTCCTGGCAAGTTGAAGTCAAGATGGACAGGGCCCTTCATTGTTAAGACTGTGTTTCCATACGGAGCCATAGAGATATACGATCCCAAAAATGGCAATGCATTCAAGGTAAATGGTCAACGTCTTAAAATCTTTTTGGGTACTGGAAGTAAATGCAGCCATGGGTCTTTTTGACCCACTGTATCGTAGCTATATCTTTCTGCCAGTTCATGCATCCATGCATTTCATTCATACATTAGGGACAATGCATGAAACAAGTGTGGGGGAAGGGTATGTAATATATATAAAAAAAACATTAACAAAAAAAAAATAAAAATAGAAATATTTTCTTTTTCTCTTTATTTATTGTAAAAAAAATTATAAAAAGGATAATACTTTGACTTATTTCTTGAAAGAAATCTAAGTTAGTTTTAAGAATTAGGAAAGTCATGATTTGGATTTCGAAAAATTTGGTCAAAATAAATGAATTGTTTAATTTTTAGGTATAGGAGGAGAAATTGAATAAGTAATTAGTCTTGATTTTTACCTTAATGAAATATGCATACCTAATACATTTATATACCTAGGATTCTAAGACAAAGACTCTTGTGCCCTATTCTAAAAAAAAAAAAGAAAGAAAAAAAATTCACTGATTAAGCTGGATACATGTGCCTCAAGAAGCATAAGTATTCACGCCTAAAGGTGATTTTATGAAATAAAGCCCTTAGTTTTGTGGCCTAGTTCACTCGAATCCTTATGTCTGCGGGGTGTTTTCTCACCCGGTGCCCTATAGCCGACCGGTTTGGGAGCCACCGACTTTAAGTTCGCTACATGGGTGGATTAGAAAGCCTAAGAAAACTAAGAAAAATTACTTATATATGTACTAACACATCTAATAGTCAATTAGTTAGGTATGAGGGCCTCAAGAAGCTTTGATACTTACACAAAAGAAAATTAGATGAGTTATACATATTAAAAAAAAAGAAAGAAAGGGCATGAGAGTCCAAGTTAAAGAATTCCTAGTAAAGATTCACAAGGATGCGTATGACTTTTGGTAACGAAAAAGACTATACAAAAATTCAATTTTGATCTTTACCTAAAATGAATAACAATTCACTTTATTAAGACTAAGTTTAAGAATGAATAAAAATAAGGATCCTAAAAATTTATAGATTACTTAGTCTCTTCAAACGTATTTCAAATATTTTCCTTTTTTATGGATTTTGTGGGTGTAATCCGCTGAAAACACTCACGAGACAACACTCGTCCTTTAGGGTAACCTAGGGGTTTAACGGCTTATTGCACATGCTAAGTGCAATCGTGATTCCTACGAAAGTGAGTTAGCTAGTTTAGTTTGTCTTTTTCTTTTTGATTTTTACTCGAGGACGAGCAAAAAGATAAGTGTGGGGGTGTGATTGGTAGTGAAAAATGCATTTTTATCATTACATTTACCTTCACATTTTCATATTTATTCATATAATCATGCACAATTAACTAATATTTTATTATTTATTGTGTGCGGGCCTTGAGAAATAAAAATAAAGGAATAAAGGCTCAAAAGAAGCCCAAAAAGCCCATATTTAAGCCCAATGCAAAAGTTGCAATTATTAAATGTCAAAATGCAAACACCAAGGGCAAAAGTTGCAAATACCAAAAGAAGAGGGAAGGATAGACTTCTATTCAACCCTAAATACTTGCAGGATGAAGATAAAAGGAGAAGAGTTTAAAGATAAATTCGGATTCAGACTGTACATGTTTTAGTATTCAGATCATAACTTTTGTTACAGATATTCAAATCTGATGATTCAAGATGCTCCAGAAAGAAGACTTGAAGACCTACAACTCTTATGTTGATCAAACTTTTCAATTCAGTCAGCAGATAAGCCAATTTCGGCGATCAACATGATAATAAGTTGCAGGACAGATTTGAACTTCTATGGATAAGTGCCACAAGTCTGGAGATAAGATTTTTGGGGAGAGTCGTACCGGAACTCTACATCTTCCAGCTCCTATAAATACCCCTACAGAGCAGCAGAAAAAAAAGTACAGAAAACAAAGAGAATCCAGTGCAAAGTTAGGGTTTCTTTTAGGCTAGTTTAGGTTTTTCTTTTTCCTTTTGTAATTTTTATTTTTTTGTAACTGAGAGTGGAGGAAGCTTTCATGGAGGAAGGAGTCCATGCTTGTACTGAGGTGATAGCGGTGTAATCCTACTTTTCTTCCATGTTAATGAAATCCACTCAAAGGTTTGTCTTTGTTATGTCTATTCTTTGTATTCGTGTTTTATTCTTGTTTTATTTTTCTATACTTGTGTTATTCTCTCTGATGTCTTGCAAACCGTGAGAACTGGTCGCTTCGAGACTGCTTAGCCGAAGAAGAGCCCTTGATGGCCTATGGAGATGAACAAGCCTTCTTTTGCTAGTCTTTTATTTTTGTAGTGTAGATCGCGAAGGTGGAAGATCCTATACGCCATACTTGCAAGCCTTCAAGGACAAGGTAAGTCGTTAAAACGGATCAAAGGTAAGCAGGGCAGAAGAGGTAGGTAAGTGTTTCTTTTATTTTCTTTATTTTCTTTTATTTGTATAGATTAAGTCACCAACATCTCTCCAATTTCCTTCACACTTTTCATTGTATATACCATTGTAAATAACAAAATAAATAAAAAAGAGATAACTTACTTAAACGCTTCCATCGCTAGTCCCTCCCTGAGGATCACGACCCGCATAGCCACTGCTATCGCAGATTAGAATTGAGCACCTTGCACATCTTGTTCTAAATCTAATATTCCATATTTTGTGTGCAGGAAAAACTCAATCATTTACTCGAGTCCTTAAGTCCGAGGGATATTTTCTCATCTGGTGTCCTAAGATCATCCGGTTTGGGAGTCACCAGCTAAAGGCTCACTACCTGGGTAAATAAAAAATCCTAAGAAAATAAGGGAAGAAAAAATATATATATACACAAATAAATGGCATGAAAAGTAGAGTCGATATCCCAAAAACCTTCACTGTTCACAAAGTACATATTTTTCTAAGAGTTTTATGAAAAATCAAAGAATCAATTCAATTTTAAATTCTTACATTTAATTTATAATAAGATTTTGCATTTTGACTTAGTTTAAGGAAGAATAATTTCTGGTTAATCTATGACATTTGATCACTTATATTTTCAAAAATACTTCAACACTTTTATCTATTTCAAAAATATATTTCAAAATATTAACATTTGATTTCTTTTTTGATGGATCTTGTGGGTGTAATCTGCTGAAAACTCTCAGGAGATAAAACTCCTCCTCTAGGGGAAACCTAGAGATTTAACGGCTTGTTGCACATGCTCAGTGCAATCGCGTCACCTGCGAAAGTGGTGTGATTGGTAGTGAAAAATGCATAATTGTCATCATATTTACTATCACATTTTCACATTTATTCATATAATGATGCACATTTATTAATATTTTGTTATTTAATGTGTGCAGGACTTGAGTTCTGAATTAAATAAAGAATTAAAGCTTAATGAAGCCCAAAAGCCCAGATCCAAGCCCAAAGTCCAAGCCCAAGTGCAAAAGTGCAATTACAAGAAGTCAAAGTGCAAATACAAGATGTAAATATTGCAAACACTACAAAGAGGAGAAGGATAGAATTCTATCCAATCCTAAATGCTTGGTGGATGAAGATAAATACATGTGCAAGGATGAAATTCGTTTTTGAAGGAAATTGGATAAAGGGTAACTTGATTTCTAAGTTATCTCGAAAATCCAATATGAAGAGTCAGGATCCAGCATCCAGAAGCATATACCCAGATGGACGGACCAGGGGAGGCCACGCGCCAAAGCGCGTAGCCAGCCGCCACTACCAGGCCGCGGAAACGCGGCCCAAGCCGCGTTTCCGCGACAATCTTGCCTTATCCATCTACCAGTTTTCGTGGAGGAGTTTATCCGGCACTCTATCGCCTTCTGCACCTATAAATATTCCTGCAGGCGCAGCAGAGAGGGGATCCAGAGAGAAATTAGGGTTTTTCTTTAGCTTTTCTAAAATTCTGCAAAGTTGTACTTTTATTTCAAAGGCATTGTGGAAGGAGGAGCTTGTATTTGGAGACATCTATTCGAATAAAGGTTACCTCTTTTGCATATTTAATTCTTGTCAAGTTTATTTCTCTGTGATCTATTGTTTCGGTTTTTAATCTGCGATCTCTTGTTTTCATTTCTTCTTCTTTGACAATTTTTCTAATTAAGAAATAAAAAAAATAAAAGAAAATTATAAAAAAATGATGTCTAACTAATTCCTTTTGTGGTTTGCTGATCTCTTAAGCAACCCTAGGGCAAGTTAGGATTTGAATCGATTGATGACTAGTTTTTAGAAACCCTAGGACTAAAGATTGTTTTTCTTGAAGATTAAACTGATAATTAGATTTCCTAAAATAGGTTGCACATTTAAATAACTCTTCATGACTTCATACTTAAGAACTAGGACAGCCTAAATTTAAGATTAATCTTTTCTTAAGCTGTACTTAGATGTTAGGATGAAACATTGTTTAGTCTTTGATAATGCAACTTAAGTAGAATCTAGTATCATCTTTTCTTACTTGAATCATTCTTAATAACCTAGGGTAAATCACATATCTCAAGATGAAATTCAACATCCAAAGACTTGCATGGTGGGTTGTGGTAGTAGATCAGTAAAACCATACTTCTTTGCTCATATACACTTCAAATCTAATCCCTCCTTTGTTTTATTTGAAGCATATAGAGAAGTCGGCCGAAAAGCTTGCATCGCATCCTTCCCTGAGGATCACGACCCGCTTTGGCCCTTGCTACAGCGGATAGCATTGAGACTAAGAATTCTACACTTCAATTTCTTATTTACAAATTCTTAATTCTCAATCAAAATTTTGGCGCCGTTGCCGGGGAAGGAACGGCACGATTTCCTCAATCTAACTATTTTTTATTCTTTCTGTTTGCAGATACAGAGAACAGGAAAAGAAAGCAGTAGCAAGGACACATAGCAACTCTGTACCTCTGCCCTCGAAGGCAGAGCATCAGAGCCTACTTCTTTGCCGCGGGTCCGCGGCAATAGCCCAATTTTCGCGGCAAGAGTAGTTCACTACTTATCAAATTTTCTGCAGGTTGCTCAGAATTGCAAATATTGCTTACTGCTGTGATTAAATTTCTCTGTGATCACTCTGCAACTGCTAATTAATAACATTAACCCATTTGTTGATAATAAAAAAAATTAGACTCTTGCATTTAGGGCACGTGTCTATTTTAATTTTTTTTAATTCTGTTGAAGAGTGCTGGCGACAAGGTACGTTTGCATAGCATATAGATTAGGAAACACTCTTGGTTGATTTGCTGCTTTCTTGAGTGATTACTTTTCTATAGCTTTACACGTACACAAAAATATCTTAAGGGCATAACCCATAAATAAGATAAGGTGGGGATTTCATCACCCTTCCTTGGCCCACAAATCATATCCGTCACACTCACAACCCTAACCTTAAGTAAAATTTGATTAGACGTTGGCCCTAGGTTAACTCGGACTCAATAGGAGATTGACCGAAGGAGGAAAATTGTTCGAAATTAACTCTTGTCAAATCGGTGTCTAGGCAGGGATTAGGGCCGAAAGCCCGAAGAACGGTGGTTATTTAATTAAGGAACGTCTCTGACGGAAAACCTCCCACCGGTCTTGCCACCTACCTGGCCGATTAGCTTGTGGTTAACGTCGACAGTAGACCTCCTAAGGACAGTCTAAAGTTAGGAGTCGTCTAGGTCAAGGCTTACCCTAGATTAGGATTTTTGATTATTTTTCTTTTTATTGATTGATTGGGTGAACTTGTTTGCTCATTGTGCATGTCCGCTTGGTCGAGAGACCCACTTACATCCTGGCTAACTAGAACTAGTTCACCACCCGAGCTCAAGCCCGACTCACACATGGCACAACCGCCATCACTCCAAGATAGGATCTATCCTATCAGGACTTCTCTTCCTTCTTGCATCAAGCTTAACGATGAAGGTGTTGACCCATTTGAGCTTAAGCCACAATACATCAACACCCTTCCGAAATTTCATGGACTTGACTCCGAGGATGCATACTTCTTCATAAGGAAATTTGAGGAAGTATGTCTCATGATGAATATTCCTAAGTTAGGAAAAGATGACATCAAACTTAGGTTTGTCCCTTTGCTTTGAAGGATTTAGCAAAGAAATGGCTCTAAAGTCTAGAGGTCGGTTCTATATCTTCTTGGGATAATTTCGTGAAGGCCTTCTTAAAGAAATTTTATCCCGTTCACAAGACTGTACTGATTAGGAAGAATATCCTACAGTTTAAGCAAACAGCAAATGTGCCTTTTTGGAAATATTTCGAACGTTTTAAGGACCTTCTTGCCCAATGCCCTCACCATGGGATAGAGAAATGGCGACTTTGCCAAGTTCTATATGATGGATTAGAATATCAAACTAAAGCGTTGTTAGAATCCATGTGCCAAGGAGGATTTATGAAAAAGAACGAAATGAAGGATGGGAATTGTATGAGGAATTAGCTGAAAATACCATCCAATGGGAACCTACTCCGGAAAAATTTAGGACTAATGACCCTACTTCTTCTAAAGGAGGTATCCATTCCATTGAGGCCAACATAGCAACTGATGCTAAGTTAGCTGCTGTTATGCGAAGACTAGAGGCCCTTGAAACTAAAGAGCCAGTCTCTGTGAACCAAATCAGCCCAACATCTTCGGCGGGCTGTACTTATTGTCAAGATATGAACCATGTGTTCGAGGAATGTCCTATTTTTTCGCGCATCAAAGCTTGCCCGAACATATGAGTGCGGCCTTCACAAGGCCCGCCAACAATCCTTATTCACCCACCTACAATCCTGGTTGGAGAAATCATCCCAATTTTTCATGGGGCCAAGCAACAATGATCAAATTAGGCCCAAATTCTCCAACAATTTCCAAAATCCGTCTTATCAGCAAAGTTTTCCTAGTCAAAATCCTCCACCATCTTTCATATTCACAAATAGAAATAAGCTTTCAAACATGGAAAGAAAGGTTGACACTCTTGTTAAAAGCCATGACACACTAGCTCAAGTCTTGACCAGGATAGAGGTCCAATTAAATCAGCAGGAAAGACAGAGGGGTACCCTACCGAGTCAACCATTGCCAAATCCTAGGAATCCTAGGCCAGCCAATGAGGCTCAAGACCCAAATCAGTGTCACATGGTTCATACACTCAGATCGGGGAAACAAGTTGATAATCAAGTATCCATGTCACAGGATCCATCTCAGTCATCCATTCCATCTAGCTCCACTCCTTCTCCACCCAGCTCCAATGAAACTGAAGTTGAAAAGTCAGCAGGTCAAGTGCACCAGCCTATAGCTCCATTTCCAAATAGGCTTAGAAGCAACAACAATGCACATATGGAGAAATTATTAGAGGTGTCCAATCAAGTTAGGCTCAACATCTCACTTCTTGATGCAATCCAACAGGTCCCTAGTTATGCTAAATTCCTTAAGGACATGTGCACCAAGAAAAGAAAGACTAATGTGCCGAAGAAGATTTTTCTAGCCACTAATATTAGTGAGCTATTGTCCAACCAGATCCCTATTAAGTATAAGGACCCTGGCTGCCCCACCATCTCTTGCACCATAGGTCGAGCCGAAATCAATCGAGCACTCCTCGATTTAGGAGCTAGCATCAATTTGCTCCCTTTCTTCGTATATCAACAACTTGGATTAGGTGAACTCAACCCGACCCAAGTTACTATTCAGTTGGCTGACCGCTCAATCAAAGTTCCTAAGGGAGAGATCAATGACGTTCTCATACGGGTGGGAGAATTTATTTACCCAGTCGATTTCATTGTTTTAGAGACACAACCTGTGTCTAATCCTAGGTCCCAAACCCCCGTCATCTTAGGAAGACCGTTCCTAGCAACCGCAAATGCAATCATAAATTGTAGAAACGGATCCATGAGACTGACTTTTGGGGATATGACCAAGGAAGTCAATGTTTTCAACCTAGGTAAGCATCCCTACGATGTGACCGACCAACCCTTTGAGGTAACTTCATTGAGAACATGACGAGTGAGCATAATGAGGAGATCACACTAGAGTCAGAGGAAGAGGAAGACTTAGAAGCAAGTGATCTCAGCCTTGATGAGATCGAATGGGAATCAAATCTGAGTTCTATTGAGATGGGAGATTCTAGCTTAACTCCTCCACCCATCGAGCCACCTCCTTCTTTGGAGTTAAAAGCCTTGCCTAAACATCTTAAGTACGCCTACCTAGGTGAACAAGAGACGTTACCGGTCATAGTTGCATCTAATTTGACTAATAGGCAAGAGGAAGACCTACTGGCAACCCTTAGGAGACATAGGGAAGTCATTGGTTGGACTATGGCAGATATCAAGGGACTGAGCCCTATGATAGTCCAGCATCGTGTCCATCTAGAGGAAGGGGTTAGACCAAAGAGGGACCCACAGCGTAGGCTAAACCCACTCATGCAGGAGGCTGTACACGCTGAAATAGTGAAACTGTTAGATAATGGGATCATTTATCCCATTTTCGATAGGGAATGGGTTAGCCCAATGCATGTGGTCCCTAAGAAGTCTAGCTTTACTGTGGTAGAGAATGACAAGCATGAGTTAGTGCAAACACGATTGCCTAACAAGGTTAGAGTATGCATAGACTACCGCAAGTTGAACGCAGCCACTAGGAAAGATCATTTTTCCCTCCCATTTATTGACCAAATGCTGGAAAGATTAGCCGGTCATGAGTATTACTGCTTCTTGGACGGTTATTCAGGGTATAACCAAATTCCTATAGCCCCGGAGGACCAAGAAAAGACAACGTTCACATGCCCAATTGGGACATTTGCCTACCGTCGAATGCCTTTCGGCATATGCAATGCCCCCGCCACATTCCAACGTTGTATGTTAAGCCTATTTTCTGATATGGTCGAGCGTTTCTTAGAGATTTTCATGGACGACTTCTCCGTCTATGAGAATTCATTTGACCAGTGTCTCCATCACTTGGAGCTAGTGCTGAGTAGGTGCACCGAAAAGAACTTGACCCTCAATTGGAAAAAGTGTCACTTCATGGTGCAGCATGGGATTGTCCTAGGTCATGAGATATCTAGGGAAGGGATTAAGGTAGACAAGGCCAAGGTGGAGATAATAGCCAAGCTTCCACTTCCACGATGTTTGAAGGACATTCGGTCTTTCTTAGGACATGCTGGGTTTTATCGTAGGTTCATTAAGGATTTTAGCAAAATTGCTAGACCCCTTACAAACCTTCTAGCTAAAGACGTGTCCTTCATCTTTGATGATAGGTGCCATAGTGCGTGGGAGAAATTGAAAGTGGAACTTATCTCTGCTCCTATCATCTCACCTCCAGACTGGTCCAAACCTTTTGAGATCATGTGCGATGCTTCAGATTTTGCGATAGGTGCTGTCTTAGGACAGCGTAAGGATAGCAAGCAGCATGTGATCTATTATTCGAGTAGGACGCTCAATGACGCCCAAATGAACTATACTACAACCGAGAAGGAATTCTTGGCAGTAGAGTTCGCTTTGGAGAAATTCCGCCCATACCTACTTGGGACCAAGACTACGATTTTCACTGACCATTCTGCACTTCGATACCTTATGCTTAAAAAAGATGCGAAGGCCCGACTCATTCGTTGGATCCTTCTCCTTCAAGAATTCGATCTCGAAATTTGAGATAAAAAAGGTGTCGAAAATGTCGTAGCAGACCATCTCTCTCGTGTGCCAAACGCACCTTCTGACGAACTGCCCATCAATGACAGTTTCCCCGATGAATAACTTCTAACCATCTCTAAGGAGCCATGGTTTGCTGACATAGTAAATTGCTTAGTCACAAACCAAACACCACCTAATTGTTAAAACAGGATAGATACGATTCTTGTCTCAAGTCCGGTATTACATGTGGGAAGATCCTTATCTTTTCAAATATTGTAGCGACCAAATCATTAGGAGATGTGTCCCCGACGAGGAAACTAGAAGTGTTCTAGCTTTCTGTCATGAGTTCGCTTACGGTGGACACTTTGGTCCCCGTAAAACTGCCGAAAAGATCCTGCAAAGTGGCTTTTATTGGCCAACCGTGTTTAGAGACGCATTTGACTATTGCAAAACTTGCGCAAGATGTCAAATGATAGGAAGAATTTCCAAACGAAATATGATGCCCCTAAATCCAATTCTAGAAGTAGAACTTTTCGATGTCTTGGGCATCGATTTTATGGGACCCTTCCCTAATTCGTTTGGGCACCAATACATCTTGTTGGCCGTAGACTACGTGTCAAAATGGGTTGAAGCTGTCCCTTGCAAGACAAATGACAACAAAGTTGTTGTCAAATTCTTGAAAGATAATATCATCTCACGCTTTGGAATCCCTCGAGCCATCATTAGTGACAATGGCACACATTTTTGCAATAGAACTTTTGAAGCTCTTATGCGAAAATATGCCATAACTCACAAGTTGTCTACGCCCTACCATCCTCAAACTAGCGGACAGGTAGAAGTTTCCAATAGGCAAGTCAAGCTCATCTTGGAGAAAACTGTGAATCAGAATAGGAAGGACTGGTCCACCAAACTGGTGGATGCCCTATGGGCATATAGGACTGCCTTTAAGATGATTCTAGGAATGTCTCCCTACAGACTAGTCTTTGGAAAGGCTTGCCACCTTCCTGTTGAGCTAGAGCACCGGGCCCTATGGGCAATTAAGCAGCTAAATTTCGATCTAGATAAGGCCGGTGAGCTTCGGAAATTGCAAATTTCTGAACTAGAGGAATTAAGGAATGAAGCATACGACAATGCAAAGATTGCGAAGGATAGAGTTAAGGTTTTTCATGACAAGTTCATCACGAGAAAAACGTTTGTCCAAGGACAAAAAGTTTTACTCTATAACTCTAGACTTCATCTCTTTCCTAGCAAGTTGAAGTCAAGATGGACAGGACCCTTCATTGTTAAGACTGTGTTTCCACACGGAGCCATAGAGATCTACGACCCCAAAAATGGCAATGCATTCAATGTAAATGGTCAACGTCTTAAAATCTTTTGGAGTCAGTACCGGAAGTAAATGTAGCCATGGGTCTTTTTGACCCACTGTATCGGTAACTTTATCTTTCTGCCAGTTCATGCATCCATGCATTTCATTCATACATTTGGGACAATGCATGAAACAAGTGTGGGGGAAGGGTATGTAATATATGTAATATCAAAAAAATAATAAAAATAGCAATATTTTCTTTTTATTATATAAAATTTTTTTTTGCATAATTAGGATAATCTAAGTTAGTTTATTTTTAAAAATAATAATAATAATAATTAAAAAATAAAAAAATTATTATAAAAAGGATAATACTTTGACTTATTTCTTGAAAGAAATCTAAGTTAGTTTTAAGAATTAGGAAAGTCATGATCAGGATTTCGAAAAACTTGGTCAAAATAAATGAATTGTTTAATTTTTAGGTATAGGAGGAGAAATTGAATAAGTAGCTAGTCTTGATTTTTACCTTAATGAAATGTGCATTCCTAGTGCATATCTAGGATTCTAAGACAAAGACCTTGTGCCTCATAAAAATATATATATATAAAAATATCACAAATTAAGCTGGATACATGTGCCTCAAGAAGCATAAGTATTCACGTCTAAAGGTGAGTTCTAAATAAAATAAAGTCCTTAGTTTTGTGGCCTAGTTCATTCGAATTTGAGTCCGCGGGGAGTTTTCTCACCTGGTGCCCTAAAGCCGACCGGTTTGGGAGCCACCGACTTTAAGTTCGCTACATGGGTGGATTAGAAAGCCTAAGAAAACTAAGAAATATTATACATGTATTAACACATCTATTAGTCAATTAGTTAGGTATGAAGGCCTCAAGAAGCCTTGATACTTACACGAAAGAAAATTAGATGAGTTATACATGCCAAAAAAAAAAATTTCACACATCTATTAGTCAATTAGTTAGGTATGAGGGCCTCAAGAAGCCTTGATACTTATACGAAAGAAAATTAGATGATGTTATAAAATAATAAAGAGGCATGAGAGTCGAAGTTAAGGAATTCCTAGTAAAAATTCATAAGGATGCATATGATTTTTGGTAACGAAAAAGACTATATAAACATTCAATTTTGATCCTTACCTAAAATAAATAACAATTCACTTTATTAAGACTAAGTTTAAGAATGAATAAAAATGATAATCCTAAAACTTATAGACTACTTAGTCTCTTCAAATATATTTCAAATATTTTCCTTTTTATGGATTTTGTGGGTGTAATCCGCTGAAAACCCTCACGAGACAACACTCGTCCTCTAGGGTAACCTAGAGGTTTAACGGCTTGTTGCACATGCTAAGTGCAACCGTGATTCCTACGAAAGTGAGTTAGGTTAGATTAATTTTTCTTTTCTTTTTCTCTTTGATTTTTACTCGAGGACGAGCAAAAAGATAAGCGTGAAGGTGTGATTGATAGTGAAAAATGCATAATTGTCATCATATTTACTATCACATTTTCACATTTATTCATATAATGATGCACATTATTAATATTTTGTTATTTAATGTGTGCAGGCCTTGAGTTCTGAATTAAATAAAGAATTAAAGCTTAATGAAGCCCAAAAGCCCAGATCCAAGCCCAAAGTCCAAGCCCAAGTGCAAAAGTGCAATTACAAGAAGTCAAAGTGCAAATACAAGATGTAAATATTGCAAACACTACAAAGAGGAAAAGGATAGAATTCTATCCAATCCTAAATGCTTGGTGGATGAAGATAAATACATGTGCAAGGATGAAATTCGTTTTTGAAGGAAATTGGATAAAGGGTAACTTGATTTCTAAGTTATCTCGAAAATCCAATATGAAGAGTCAGGATCCAGCATCCAGAAGTATATACCCAGATGGACGGACCAGGAGAGGCCACGCGCCAAAGCGCGTGGCCAGCCGCCACTACCAGGCCGCGAAATGCGGCCCAAGCCGCGTTTCCGCGACAATCTTGCCTTATCCATCTACCAGTTTTCGTGGAGGAGTTTATCCGGGACTCTATCGCCTTCTGCACCTATAAATATCCCTGTAGGCGCAGCAGAGAGGGGATCCAGAGAGAAATTAGGGTTTTTCTTTAGCTTTTCTAAAATTCTGCAAAGTTGTACTTTTATTTCAAAGGCATTGTGGAAGGAGGAGCTTGTATTTGGAGACATCTATTCGAATAAAGGTTACCTCTTTTGCATATTTAATTCTTGTCAAGTTTATTTCTCTGTGATCTATTGTTTCGGTTTTTAATCTGTGATCTCTTATTTTCATTTCTTCTTCTTTGACAATTTTTCTAATTAAGAAATAAAAAAAATAAAAAAGAAAATTATAAAAAAAATGATGTCTAACTAATTCCTTGTGTGGTTTGCTGATCTCTTAAGCAACCCTAGGGCAAGTTAGGATTTGAATCGATTGATGACTAGTTTTTAGAAACCCTAGGACTAAAGATTATTTTTCTTGAAGATTAAACTGATAATTAGATTTCCTAAAATAGGTTGCACATTTAAATAACTCTTCATGACTTCATACTTAAGAATTAGGACAGCCTAAATTTAAGATTAATCTTTTCTTAAGCTGTACTTAGATGTTAGGATGAAACATTGTTTAGTCTTTGATAATGCAACTTAAGTAGAATCTAGTATCATCTTTTCTTACTTGAATCATTCTTAATAACCTAGGGTAAATCACATATATCTCAAGATGAAATTCAACATCCAAAGACTTGCATGGTGGGT
Source organism: Agave tequilana (assembly GCA_038442645.1). Classification (NCBI taxonomy): domain Eukaryota; kingdom Viridiplantae; phylum Streptophyta; class Magnoliopsida; order Asparagales; family Asparagaceae; genus Agave; species Agave tequilana. Next base: position 73,448 of record JAVJIF010024258.1, read on the forward strand.
TGTGGTAGTAGATCAGTAAAACCATACTTTTTTGCTCATATACACTTCAAATCTAATCCCTCCTTTGTTTTATTTGAAGCATACAGAGAAGTCGGCCGAAAAGCTTGTATCGCATCCTTCCCTGAGGATCACGACCCGCTTTGGCCCTTGCTACAGCGGATAGCATTGAGACTAAGAATTCTACACTTCAATTTCTTATTTACAAATTCTTAATTCTCAATCATGGTGTAATAATTTTCTTAGTTTTTTGTTTTGCTCGGGACGAGCAAAAGATAAGTGTGAGGGTGTGATTACCAAGGTTCTAAATATCGGATATCGGGATCGTATCGGATGGGAGTTTTCATATCGGATATCGGATATCGGGGAGATATCGGGGATACGCGCGCATATCGGGCATTCATATCAGACACTATATATAATGAAATATTGATAACTAAAATTGATTTAGAGTCATAGATATCATCTACTTAATAAAAATGATGTAATATGCTGGCAAAGACAGTAAAAAACAATGTACATTGGCACACAGTTGTGCAATAAATAAGTTATTTCATATCGGGCGATTTATTGGCCAATATCGGGCGATTTATCGGCCGATATTTCAAATATCGGCTGTTTTTTGCTGCAAACGATATGGCGAACGATTTTTCCATATCGTATCGGCAGCAGGCAAAAAAGGAGATATCGGACGATATCTCGGCCGACTCGGCCGATATTTAAAAACAAGGGTGATTACTCTCTAAAACTGCATATTTCATACCACATCTTAACATTTTTTAATATTAAATTCTACTAATAACACCTCTCTTGCATGTTTCTAGATCCATGGTGTGCAATAAAGAAGAAAACCCTAAATCACTATTTAATGGGTGATTAAAGGCTTATAATCTAGCCATTGACTTTAGAGAGCTGATTCGTCAAAACCAGGGGCCAAAATCAGAAACTGAGAACTGCATCTGACAGGAGACAGACAGGAAAACGTGCGGCCCTTGGCGCGCGCGCGAGGCTCTAGAAGAGCCCCGCATTTCCGGGGCTTTCTAGAGCCGCACGGGCAGGGCCGCGTTTTTGCCGCCGTAAGGCGCGGTCGCACCCGTACTTTGGGCCAGAGTTGTCTCCTGGCCCCCCCCCCCCCCCCCGTTCCCCTGGTGCCTATATATACCCCCGGGTTCTGTATTGAAGGATATGCAATGTTTTAGGATAGCTTCATCTCCATTTTATAGTTTAGGGTAGTTTAGATTAGTATTCTTCTTCTTCCTCTTTTGTATTTTTCATTTCTTTTAGATCTTGTAATAGAGAGAGAGAGAGAGTGATACATGGTTGGGAAGCAAGAGTGCATGTAACAAAAGGTGGCAATCTATGAAAGGTGCTCTCTTAACTTATCTTTTTTTCTCTCTTTCTCATTTACATGTTTAGCTAATTTTTCTCTCATGGCAACTAACTACTAACTAGTCTAACTTCTTATTTGATAATCCACATGAATCTAATAGCCTCTACTTGACTTTGCTCTTGCAAGAGCCATTGATGGCTCATGATGATGGATTCTAACACTCTAACATCTAACTCTCTAACAAGCTAACATTACTTTATTCCATTTTTGATGGTTTAAGGATAGCTTGCACTTATGGTTGAATTTGAATGTGAAAGTTGACATATGAGTCATGCTTTGAAACACTCTTGAACTAAGGACTAGTGATGACCAATGATACATGTGAGGCAACTATTACTAAGAGGTTAGCTGGTGGAATCATTAGTAGTTAGTAGCCGTGAGTTTTCTTTATCTTTTCATTTTGTTTTAGAAATATCAAAAATCACAAATATCTTCTTTTCTATGTTTCCCACTTCTTCGTGTTTCACCATACTTCTCTTTTCCATTCTTTGTTTTCCTTTCTTTTTATTCTTTCAAACATAGAAGAACTTTTAACACACAGTGAATCAACGGTAAAGTTTCTATCGCCTCCCATCCTTATGGATTCGACTCGTTTTAGCCTCTATGCTATAACGGAAGTATCGAGGAAGCCAAAGCACACACACTTTAAATATTGATAAAATACACTTTTCGTGCGCGGTTTTCCTCCGATCAAGTACCAAGTCTGGAATCAGTGTATGTAATATATCAAGAGTTATTGTACCGTCCAGTATTCAGCATATATCATGTAGTCAGTATGTAAGATGTCAATGTCATGTCAAGTATAATGTCAGTATCAGGTATCAGTAACAGATTTAAGTCAGGTAATCCATGTTAAATATCAGTGACAATATAAGTATTAGTATCTAGTAAATAGTATAAAAATAGCACTACATCTATGCACATACAAGCGGAGCAAAATAGTGCTGAGCGCACAATCAGCGAATAGTGTTTAACCACTAAAGCGCTAGACGAAGCTATAGGAAGAACTCGGCTTAGACTGCAAGTCTGAAATCCGGCAGAGTTCCGCCTTAATGAGTCTAGTCACTAAAGTGCAGAGCGCTAAATACGCCAACCAGGTGAAACTAGCAGACTTGACGGTCTAACGCGCTCTGAAGGCTGTAATAAGAGACCATAAACTCTAATAAGGCCAGAAGGCCTAGTTGGTGCCTGCAGAAAATAATGTTAGTACCACACACAATCACATATATTGACAGTCCAAAAATGCACATCTCTAATGCTGTGTAGCTGGTCCACTCTGCTAGGCTACCACTAAACCCTTAAGGGTATAGGCTTCATTAACGCCATTGGATAGCCTACAAAGTGGTCCCCCGGACGATAATCCCGATAACCATTCGCCCGAGGATCTTCTCCTCCAACATGCACACCCGTTAGTCCCAATATATAATAATTTCAAAAAATACATTGAAATTCTAGAAAATTACAGGAATTTCATAATAAATTCATAAAAACCCAGAAAATTTCTCGAAATACGCCGATAAATTCTATAAATACAAGAAAATTTCTAAAAATATACAGGACATTTGTAAAATACAAGAAAATCTTAAAAATACACAGATAAATTCTAAAAATTATAGGAAGATTTTACAAATGCTTAGAACATGCATATGCATGCATATGTACAAATATACGTGTACAAGCTTATATGTTCGCATATGCCACAAGGGAAGAGTACTTGCCAAATCAGGAAAATACCTGATACCACGTGCACGCGGGTAGCAAGAGGCTGGTCGTAGACTGTAGGAGGAAGGAGGGAGTTGTGGAGAGGTGTTTTAGAGAGAGAAAATGTAAAGAAGAGAAAGAAATCTAGAGAGAAAATTAGGTTTTGGTTTTGGAGGGGAGAGAGAAAGGGTGGATGGGTGTGGAATTGGTGGTATAGGTGGAGGAGTAGATGGGGAAGGCCTAGGTGGCTAGAGGCCTAAACAAAAGGGGAGATAGAGTGAAAAATCTAGAGAGAGAAAATGAAAGAAGAAGAGATAATGTAAGTTTTTACGATTTTTAGAGAGAGAAAAAATTGGGGGAAAATTGAAAGGTGGAGCATATAGAGGAGGCTAGGGAGGTGGTCAGACTGGTGTAGGAGATGGAGGTAGAGAGAGAAAGTAGATAGAGTAGAGAGGAGAGAGAAAGTGAGATTTAGGCCATTTTTAGAGAGAGAATGAAATGAGAAAAATTACGAAAAATTGTGGCTAGCTTAGGAAGGTGAAAGAAAGGTTATGGTGGTAGTTGAGTAGTTGTAGGAGGTGGTGGTAAAGTTTTATGATTTTTAGGAAATTTTTAGAGAAGTTTTTGATATTTTTAAAGAGAAAGAAAATAGCAGAGAAAGGAAGGAGGAGGCCGACTATAGCCCTGGGTAGGTGAGGGAGGATAAGAAAGAGGGGGAGAGGCTTCTTTGAGAAGCCAAAGCCTTGGCATCCTTGAGAAGCCAAGAAGGCTTCAGAAAAATGGAGAAAGAAAAGAAAATAAAATGAAAAAGAAATAGAAATGCAAATATTAGATTGTTGAGAGGTTATGTGTAAATGTCCCATAAGAAAATTATATAAAAAGAAAAATAAAGAAAATTGGAAAAGAAATGAATTTATAGAGGAAAGAAAAGGAAAAATAAAAGGAGAGAGAAAATATTTAATTAAATAATTATTTAAAAAGAAAAATTGAGAAATTTAAAGGGTAGAATCTAGCGTCAGTGAAGAGTCTCGTGTAAAAATTTGAGGTCAAACGGAAGAAATTACGTCCATGAAATATCACATGTACGATCAAAACATCGAAAATCGTAAAATGATACGTATACTGGAATCAAGGTATTACATTCTTTCCACCTAGTAAGAATTGCATCCTCACAATTTTGTTAAGAAGGGAGATGTACACGAAAAGGATCAAAGTAATGATCAAAGTAAGATACAATGGTGTGTTAATCAAAAATAGTTACTTGTATTGTAAGATATATTGGGAATAATCAGAAAGATTTACCGACTTGGAATAGAAAAGGTCGAAACAGTAAGACTAAAGAGATGGATGGATGGAAAGATTTTAGGAGTCAAAAGAAGATTATCAGGAAAAACAAATAAATTGTACTTGGAATTAGAATGTATAGCTCTGATTCTTGTTCCAGGTGCAAACTAATATCACATTAATCTGTTATCTGGTTGTACTGAAGATGGGAGAGGTCAACCTAAGCTTTGATACCAACCTGTAACATGCGCCCCACCGAGTATAAAGATGCTACCGACGTACATATGCAGGGCAAAAATATCCTCACATACTTACGCTAAGCATATTAGTACATTCAGGTATCAGAGTACGGAAGCATAGTAGTAATATACATTCCAACATTACAGTCCAAGTACATTATTATCACAGTATGTGATCCAATATTATATGAATATTACATCATGAGAATGTACAAGAGTACGAATTACAGAAGATTTACAAGATATGACCCTGGTAGATGCTCATGAGCTGGAAAGGATTCTCGAGAGCTGATTAAAGGAAAAGTATCAGGAGGATCTGCTACTAAGTCTCTGAGCTTACACCAGGTTCCGATCCTGAGACTTGCTATGCTTCCGCTACATACTCTGGTCAGCAATAGGGACTTCACAATCATCCTAGCTCCGAATTCTGGACATACATGTCTAGGGTTGTCAGAATGCAACCCAACGAGTACACAAGAATGCCAAGTGGCGTACGCAAAAGTAAATACACTTGTACAGGAAATAAATGAAATTCCATGAACATGTTTATGTATGCATGAAATCATGTTTAAATCATCAATGAAAGCATATGTAACTCATTAATTGTATATGTATAATGTAAATGTAGGCAAAACCAATTGTATAAACTCAATCTCTGAATTCATGCGATTAGTACGTCGAGGGGATAATCTAAACAATAAACCCCTCATCTATATACCATATATCTCACTTCACCATTAATTAAGAATATACAACCGAGTTGTTGATCAGTAAGTATGTCAGTAGTCCTGTGACCAATGATTCCAGTAGTCGGTCAGTAGTATTTAAGTATAAGGAGTATTAGTTATGTTTGGAATTCTTGTATAGTTGGTAGTTGGAATAATAATTATATAACAATAATAATAATCAATATCGATTGTTATTATAACCATTCCTCTCCAGTATTCTATACCACTGGCAGTTCGTACTGGAGTCCGCACATCTAGGAGAACATATCTGAATACCGATACACGAATACCATTGTCCGGACGAAGGAGTGATCTAATAACATCCACTTTTGACATTATTATTATCAGATAATTAAGTTATGCGAGGTACATGGTAATGTGTAGCATATTATATTATGCAATAATGATTATCAGTACCCATATCAGTTTAATCATCTCCTTACCAGTGTCACGCATCATTGGCAGCTCATACCAGAGTAATGCTAGTGTACAAACCCTAATAGAACTTACTCATATCTGCTATGGGTGTAACAAAATTCGAATAAAGAAGAGACCAAATATCACGCGTTCCTAATATCATTACTGTTGGGTTGTTACATTCTTATTATTCATCCGATCCATATGTCTAGGTATGTGTTTTTTGGTACATATACATTCACATATGAATAAAATGAGTTAGGTTTATTGGAAACTGATGGAGATCAACTGTATCAGGTTCATAATGGGTCCCATGCATACCCGAAACAACGACCTAAGGACATCTGAGTTTGGCTCCTAGAACCGGCCGCTAAGCCGTAATAGTAACAGGAATGGATCAAGTCAGGGGTGCTAGTTAACCCCAACCGGTCCCCTGTGGCCTCTGCTGGATCTGGAAAAATAGTTGCAATATCGAACCATTATGAAGCCGTACATATTGAAGCCATCAATTTCCCACATCCCATGTGTATGTAGAGTCAGTTATTATAACCAATCCATTGTCTAGTTCTCAGTGTATGTTCATGATATACCATTTACGGGGATCAACAATAGTACAGTATCAGGGAGACGTGAGATTCTAAAGGTGGCCCCGTGGATTCAAGAGGTGGCCCCCACCACAGAGACATGGGATGTGGCATTTTGTTCCGCGTGGCACTTAGTTTCACACATCATATCCGTAATAGTAGTATCAAAATTCAGTAGTAAGTCCCCATAAATCAGTATCATGATATATCTAGAAATTACGGTACCAAGTCTGTAATCAGTGTATGTAATATATCAGAAATTATGGTACCGTCCAGTATTCAGCATATATCATGTAGTCAGTATATGAGATGTCAATGTCAGATGTCACTGTCATGTCAAGTATAATGTCAGTATCAGGTATCGTAACAGATGTTAAGTCAGATAATCCATGTCAAATATTAGTGAATATCAGTATTAGTATCCAGTAAATAGTATAAAAATAACACTACAGCTATGCACACACAAGCGAAGCAAAGTCAAAGTAGTGCTGGGAGCACAATCAGCGAACAGTGTTTAATCACTAAAGTGCTAGATGGAGCTACAGTAAGGACTCGACTTAGACTGCGAGTCTGACAGAGCTCCGCCTTGACGAGTTTAGTGAATAAAGCGGTGAGCACTAAATATACCAACCAGGCGAAGCTAGCAGACCTAACGGTCTAACGCGCCCTGAGGGTTGTAATAAGAGACCATAAGATCTAATAGGGCCAAAAGGCCTAGTTGATACCTGCAGAAAATAATGTTAGTACCACACACAATCACATCTATTAGCAGACCATAATACACATCACCAATGTTGTGTAACTGGTCCACTCTGCTAGCTACCACTAACCCTTAAGGGTATAAGCTTTGTTAACACCATTGGATAGCCTATAAAGTGGTCTCTCGGATGATAATCTCAGAGGACCATTCGCCCGAGAGTCTTCTCCTGCAACCTGCATCCCCGTTAGTCCCAAAATACAATAATTTCAGAAAATAAATTTAAATTCCAGAAATTAAAGGAATTTCATAAAAATTTTCTAAATACCAGAAAATTCCTAGAAATACACCGATATATTCTACAAATACAAGAAATTTCCTAAAATATACATAGCATTTCTAAAACATAGGAAAATCCTAAAAATACACAGATAAATTCAAAAAATTACATGAAAATTCTACAAATGTTCAGAACATGCAATATGCATGCACGTGTACAAATATACATGTAAAAGTTTATGTGTGTGCATATGCAACAAGGGAAGAGTACTTGCCTATATCGGGAAAAATACCCGTTACCACGGGCACGTGCGCACGCGTGTGCACGTGCGCATGTGTGTGCATGTGGGCAGACAAAAAGCTGGCTGTTGACTGTAGGAGGAAGGATGGAGTTGTGGAGAGGTGTTTTAGAGAGAGAAAATGTAAAGAAGAGAGAGAAGTCTAGAGAGAGAAAATTAGGGTTTTGATTTTTGGAGGGGAGAGAAAGGGTGGACGGGTGTGGAATGGTGTAGGTGAAGGAATAGATGGGGAAGGCCTAGGCAGCTGGTTTCCTGAACAAAAGGGGGGAGAGAGTGAGAAATCTTGAGAGAAAATGAAAGGAGGAGAGAGAAAGTGAGTTTTTAAGGTTTTTGGAGAAAGGAAAAATTGGGGGAAAATATGGGAGGTGGAGAAGCAAATGGAGGAGGCTAGGGAGGTGGCTAGACCGGTGTAGGAGATGGAGGTAGAGTGATAAGTAGAGAGAGTAGAAAGAGGAGAGAAAAAGTGAGATTTATGCCATTTTTAGGGAGAGAATGAAATGGAAAAAATTAAAAAAAAATTTGTGGCTGGCTTAGAAAAGGTGGAAGAGAGGTTATGGAGGTGGAGTAGTTGTAGAAGGTGACGGTAGAGTTTTATGATTTTAAGGGAATTTTTGGTATTTTTTTTTTAGAGAGAGAAAATGATGGAGGGAGGAAGGAGGAGGCTGTCCATGGCCTTAGGCAGGTGAGGGAGGATAAGGAAGAGGGGGAGGGGCTTCTTTGAGAATCCAAAGCCTTGGTTTCCTTGAGAAGCCAATGAGCTTCTAGAAAAATGGAGAAAAAAGAAAAAGAAAAGAAAACAGAAATGTAAATGCAATATTAAATTACTGGGGGTTATTTGTAAATGTCCCATAAGTAAATAATATAAAAAGAAAAATAAAAAATTGAAAATGAAATGAACTAGATTTAAGAAAGGAAAAAATGGAAGTAGAGAGAAAATATTTAATTAAATAATTATTTAAAAGAAAAATTGAGATATTTATAGGGTAGAATCTAGTGCTATTATAGAGTCTCGTATAAAAATTTTAGGTCAAACGGAAGAAATTACGTACATGAAATGACTCGTGTACGATCAAAACATTGGAAACCGTAAAAAGATACGTATACTGGAATCAGGTATTACAACAAGTCTATTAAAAAGAAAACATCCCACTGATTTTCACTGACCTGTCCAATTAAAACGTTCCCTCTTCATTGATTGTCAGAGACAACATATATTTCATTCTTTTTTAATCCAAATCTGCAATCATATACAAGTACAAGTCTGTCACCTAAATGTATATAAAATGTAGTGAGAAAACTTTTCCATCACCACGAAAAGCAAAATTTCTGTGCTAAAATCATTGTGATGAGAAAATCGTAAGTGAGAGAACTATTTTTGCTACCTATGAGGGATTTTGTTGCAGGAGTACTCTAATGTTGTTTTTCATATTTGATATTTTAAATATCTATACTAATACTATTGTAAAAAATATTAGTTAGAATGTTACAAAAGTTCTGTCAATTTGACCTTAAATAGTGTCACGCCCCGCTTCTCAAAATACGCAGAAACGGAGTCGCGACGAGAGTCGGCGACGTATATACGCGAGGAAAATACCATGTATACACGTTAAGTACCTAAATTAACCTGAACAAGCTATAAATCAGAACTATAATAATCAGCGATCACTGCAATAATACATATAAGACTACACATGATAGCAGATGAGTAACGGAAAGAAAATGGCAGCTGAATGCGATAAAGGAGAATCAGGAAATAACAAGAATATAAGAAGGATGAGAATACCAGAATCAGAGAGAGACTCAAGCTCCTCGCAATATATCTCAATGAACACCTGCACAATAGAAACAAACGTCCAATATCTGGACGTGCAAATCCAGGGTCGTCAGAACGCGACCTGGTGAGTGTGTGTAAAGGGAAAAGCTCGTGTATATAAACAGTGTGCATAAATAATAACAAGAACAACTGCAGATATAAGAGACTAAATAACATGATAAATAATTGAACTGTAATATATCTGATAACAACACGAATAAAGATAGAAGACAACTGTCACAATGGTAAACAAGCAACTGATATCAAAATATGTAACCTACCACATGTCCCTAGGCTGGTATCCAAGTCTGCTCATAAATCTGGTCCTGGTTACAATAATGTGTCTATCATAGTGATCTATATGTACAATCAGGTGATTACGGTCAGTCACAACGCATTAACAGTTCATTATCATTTATTATGTTAGCGAACACCAATTGCCACCTGTAATAGGCGCATCCCATATTATGCCTACTACACGTGTCAACCAGAGTCCTAAGTTATTGAAATTAATGGAAGAGATATTGTCCATGCTTTAGGTGGGTTCCGTACATACCCGGAACCACGGCCCAATCACCTGGCGCTGAACCAGGTCCTACCGCTAGGTAGTCAATAACAATAACAATAACAATGTGTCAATAATAATGACAACAATGAACAATACGGGATGTCAGTCATCCCCAGGAACCCTGCAGTGGAACCGTATCTCGGTTGCGCAACCTGTATCCTAGGTCCACCCAAAATACAGACGCTGTCTCCTCCATCAATTTCCCCAATCCCAGTGTAAGTTCTCAATTTATATTATTATTTATTCAATTCAGTTAAATCAGTCAGTATCCATATTATCTAGAACACTGGGACGATATGGTGACAGTAACAATAACAGTACAGTAACAGTCAATCAGTAATCGTATACACGGTAAACAATATCAGTGACAGTGAACGGTAACAGTAACAGTGTATACGATGAATGGAGCTGTACCGAGTGTTACGGTCCAACAATATTTTCCCAGTAACTTTCAATAACATGAATTATAGGTTTATCAGTAAGGTATCATGTATAATCAATGAAGTTACTTAAGTGGTATCGTGATGTTTATTCAGAATCGACAATATAATCTTATGAGGTTTATTCCTTTTGCATATAATATGTGATCATGAACAATAATTTACATGCATGAATAGTAATTAAACATGAAGACTGTTTAAACATAATAACGTTTATAGGAAACAGTTAAAAATACTCACATAAAATAATATCAAAATACTCAATAAGAAAATGAAGAACACTCACATGAAATGACGTGATTTCGGAATCAAATCGCCTTCTGGTCTTCAGTGTACGAATCGGTACTGAATCTATGGATCATCCCAGAGATCGTTCTTCGAATCGCCATTGTATCGAGTCCATAACGGCACGAATCCGAATCGGATCCGGGTCTCCTGCAACGAGTCCGGACCTCACTGAACGGATCCGAAATACTGTAACACGCAACCAACATACAAATAAATATAAATATATACTAACACACTCCCGAGCACACCGACACCTACGTGTACACCCCAAAAGTAGTTATACCCTTATATAGTTATATTGTTTCCAAAATCCAAATGGTGCCTACCCAAATAAAATGTTTATATATCCTTGAGCCGCTTCAAATAGAAGCAAAAATACATAAATCTAAATAGAAGAAAAATGAGAAGGGAAAATTTGAAAAGGAAAAGGAAAAGATTGTAATCGAGGAGATCTTACATTTATCACTACAGCCGACAATGGAGCTTCAATTAGGCATTGAATATGTAAACATGACTTATCTTAGAATCCCCAGTAAATAAAGTATATATAAATTATTGAATAAATAAGGCCATCATAAGGTAGAAGCACTAGCATTATTTACAACCTCTCTGGAACAGTAAACTAGAGTCTCAGTTACCACACACTCACTTTCACCACACTTCACAGATGACACGGCCATAACAATGCAAAGAGGTGGTTTGTAACAATGGATAATGTTGTTCATGCACCTGGAAAGATCTCATAAGGTACACAGACAATTATTTGATTCTGCACTTTTCATGGATGCTTCTACGTCAGAGATGTCAGCAAGAATTATTTGGATTGTCATAGGATTGTCATACAACAACAATTGAGTCTCCGGTGTTTTGCAGCAAAACATTGATGTAGATGTTGCACAAGCACATAGGTAAGTCAACATTGTGATTCCATCTAACTGCTGCCAAAGTCAGAAATAGATCAGGAGCTCAAGTCAAGGCACCTGACCTTAGGTTGCTTTGTGCAATGATATCTTACTTGCAAGCTTTAGTATAATTCAGGTAACCAGGATAGATTTCAGGTGTAGCCTGGTCTACATAGAAAGCATTAATGCAGTAGAAGTTCTGAAGAAAAAGGAGATAATCTATCAGTTCTATCAACCTTATCGCTCCAAAAATCCAAATACAAGTTCCCCTAAAGTGCTGGGAATCTAGAAAATGACCAAGCAACAAGCGTTTGTCAGATGATGACAAACTTAAAGAAGCTCAATATGAAGGTACCAAAATCTCAGTGAGATTTTCATAATGACAAATCCTAATAAATGAATTCTAAATGGTTTATAGCGGACATCTCAGTTAACACATGAAACTAATCACCTATTCAATCAAATCCCGAACATACAGACTTATTGAATGAATTGGAATATAGAAAACCAAGGTTCCAGTACTCTGTCCACCCCCTCAATTTCAGCATGCTTATCATGTACAAGATTTATTTTCAGTTTGACAATTTCATCTTCAAGACCCTTCCTTTGTCCCTTTTCACATGGCAGTTTTTTTGTTGCAAAGTTTTAAGCTATCCATTTAATTATTTCTTTGTGGACAGGAGTTCAGTATTTGCTACTTCTAGAGACAGAATTTTACTCATCACCTCTTCATTAAATTTTAACATACCATGTAACTTCAAGTTGAGCTCGTCCATGGTCGCGGCGCGTCGAGTATGGGCAACACCAACGGAGGTCGCGGAGTGCACTGGACGTACTGACGGAGGTTGTGATAGTGCCGGAGGAGAAGGGCGTGCTCAGCAAGGGGAGGAGACGACTCGGCCTATGCTCCTGGAGGTGCTCGATCAAGGAGGAAAGCTCTGGCCAGGGGGTTTTCTACAGTTGTCATAAAGGAGGAGAGGTAAGAGCATGGGCTTGGGCTTGTAGGTGGCGGCAAGGTGGAGGTGAGATGCGAGAGGGCGAAGAGGAGACGAAGGTGGGGATAATGGCGACAGAAAAAGGAAGGGAGATGATGAAGGATATTGGGGGAGGGATTTGGATGCGGCTGTAGAAAGTGCGATAGGGAGAGAAAATCAGGAGATTAGGATCAGATTAGTTTTATAATTTGTTAGGATTTTATTTGATTGTTAGTACTAGGATTTGAATTATAATTTGAATCAGATAATTTGATAATGGGTTTGGGAAATGAATCTCTATGGGCTTGGTTTGGGGTCAAGAAAAATACAAATGAAGTTGAAATGAGAAAGGAAAAGAATTGGGCTTGGGTTAGGATTCTTAGGCTCTGGGAAAATAAGATCAGTAATAATAATAAATACAAGAAGAAAATCGATAAATTAAGTTAATTGATAATAAAGCAGAATAAATACTATAAGAAAATAAAAATATAGTATTATCAATTAGGGATATTACA
>JAVJIF010024259.1:0-61477 GCA_038442645.1 Agave tequilana
TAATAAGTTTCAGTTATTGATCAAGACCTTAATAGGTATTTAGCTTCAACAAATGATTTAAAGCCAGTTTTGCAGTTAACATGTGTTGATTCAAGTGCTCGCGCATCAAGATCGCATCTAGCACCGGATGGAGTCAACCTTGTAAATCACCTAGAGGGGGGGTGAATAGGTGATAATGCTAATCTAGAAAACTAATGCGCTAAATGCGGAAGCTTAAAAACAAATTTTGCAACACCTTAATACAACACACAAGTGTAGCCGAATTCCCCGTGAGGGCTCTGGACTAACTCCTCTTGATTCCCCTAGATATGGGTTGAGGTGCTATATGAAGCTCTTGTGGTTAAGTACAAGTGAGGCACACACAAACAACAAAACATATAATATGAATAGGCAATATGAAATAATGCAAGGCACACACAAGCAAATAAGATATGAATGAATGAATGAGCTTTTGCACAAATGTAAAGAGAGAGAGTTAGAGATAATGGATCAAACGCAAACACAATGATATGTTCCGAGGTTCGAGCCCCTAGCTCTACGTCCCCGCCTCACCGAGAAGGATTTCTAATCCACTATACTCCCACCGAGGAACCTCTACCGAAGAGGATTTGTTACAACAAGGGGTACCGAACTCCTCTCGCAAAACACCGCCTCACAACTGATTGTTATACATATTTGCATATTTTTACCACTTCCATACCATGCATATTGTATATAAAAATGTGATTTTTAATCCTTTTCTCTCTATTTTGCAGGTCCACAACTTAAAAGAGAAAAAGCCAAAAATCTCTTTTTTAGAGATTAATTCAAAGCCCAAAGAGCCTAAGATTTGAATCTAGAATCAGGAGAGATCCGCGCGCCAACTCGATCTTCCAGAAGGCCACGTGGATAACAACCTCGTAACTAACTCACAACAGAAAATCTGGTCTCAACGGCCCAGATTTTGCCACCAAATCTGGGATTTTCCCGCGTATCTGCGGCAGTTAGGAGTCTGTAGAGCCCAGATTTGGCGCCAACGGCCAGGGCTCTAGATCCTTCTCACGAGGGCTATAAATAGAGGACCAGGGTCTGCACGAGAAAAGAGAGAAGAGAGAGAAGAGAACTAGGGAAACTCTTGTATTTTGTTTTAGTATTCTCCTAGGTTTTAGTCTCCATCTTCTTCCTCCTAGAGATTTTGTCAAAGAGAGAGAGGTGAGTGCTGTTGAAAGCTTGTAATCAAGGAGGTGACATCACTTGTAACAAGGGTTAATCAAAGCTTCGTCTTCTCTTTGCAAGTTCTAGTACGTTTTACTTTGCATTGCTTTACTTACTTTGCTTTCTTGCATTTTCATTGCTTTACCTCTCTTTGCTTTACATCATGAAGTGTTGTTTTGTTACTTGTGTAATGGATAGCTAAATTTCTATTGCATGGCTAGCTAACAACTTACATAGCTAACTTTATCTCTTTGAATGATTGCTTATCTTTATACTTGCATTGTGAGAGTTTCTTTTACTTACCAAGGAAGTAGAGTTGCTTTCCTTGGTGAATGCTTGTTCAACTCCATATGACTCATGTGTGCCTCATTTAGAGCCTTGTCTAGAACAAGAGCCTTGATGGAACATGGAGATGGATCACCAAACATGTGCTACTTGTAGAATAACTTCTTTACTTCAAGCTAATTCGTTGTTATGTCTTGAATGTTCAAATGAATGTTGATTCTTCTAACTTAGCATCCCTTGAGTACCAATCCTAGAGTTCATCATTGAAAAATCTATCTAGAGAGCCAATGAATCAATATGAGGCTTCAAGCTAAGAACAAGAGAACACTCATCTTCAAAACGGTAAAGTACTTGAACAAAAAGCAAAGAAATCTCTATTGCCAATGAATCAACATGAGGCAATCAAGCATCACCATTGAGTATAGTAAGTTAGCGAAGTAAAGTTAGCTAGCCATGTGCTTTCTCATCTAAAGTCTTCCAAACATTTTCTTTACTAGCTTCTTTTCTCCTAGCAATACACTTTACTAAAGTTCTTTTGATTTCTTTTCCATCATGCACAAATCAACCACTTCTTCTATTTTCTTTTCATGTTTCTTGCATTTGTGTAAATAACAAAGAAGAATCTTCGTTTTCATTTCTTCACTCCGAACCGTAAAACTTCCAACGTGAGCTCTCCTCGAGGATCGACCCGGTATAGCCATTGCTATAGCGGAGATTGGAAAGGATATATTAACCATCTTAAATACATTGTGAAGTGATCCAAGCACCGAGGTTGACTCTAAACTTTTCCTCTTTCATTGAATATTTGTGCAATAACTTCACACTATCCTTGCCTAATCAAATTTTGGCGCCGTTGCCGGGGAGAGCAACGGTTTTGATTCAAGTGAAGAACTAAACGAATCTTCTTCTCTGTTGCAGGTTATAGGTTGAAGAAACAGGAAAATTTGCATTGCAGAAAACATATAAGTGGACCTAGGCCTCTGCTCTCGAAAGCAGAGACCAGGATCCCTCTGAATTGCCGCAAATTCTGGGTTTTGCCGCAGAATTGCGGCAAGGAGGAGTTGACTACTGACCACTTTTCTGCAGGGCTTGCTTCTCTGCAAAATACAGCTGCTGCAATACTTAAAATCTTGCATGCTTCACCTTATATCTGCTAATCAACAGTAAAAAATTTGTTGCAAAGTTAAAAAAATTGTTTAGATATTTGCATTCTAGGCACGTGTCTTTCAATTCCTTTACATTTACTGTTGAAGAGTGCTGGAGGCAAGGTACGTAAGCATAGCATATAGACTAGGACTCACTCTTTGCTTGATTTAATTATGCTTTGAGTGAACCTTTTTGTTAGATTGTACACTTGCACAAATCAACTTTAAGGGCATTACCCATAAAAAAGATAAGGTGGGGATTTTATCACCCTTTCCTTAGCCCACAAATCATTTTCCAAGCACTCACAATCCTAAGCTTCTAAATAAAAATTGCTAGACGCTGGCCCTAGGAACATTCGGACTCACTTAGGAGATTATCCTAGGGGGAAAAAGTGTTGGAAAGTGACTTTTGTAAAATCAGTGTCTAGGAAAGGGTTGAGGGCCGAAAGCCCGAAGGTTGCTGGTTACTTAATTAAGGAACGTCTCTGACGGAAAACCTCCCACCAACTTTGACCTTCCCTGGCTGATTTGCTTATAGTCAAAGTCTACACCAAACCTCCTGTGGACGATCTAAAGTTAAGAGTCGTCTAGGTCCAGGAAACCTAGAAAGCTTGGATTTATTTTTTTTTTTTTTTCTTGTTTGTTATTTTTCATTTTTCGCCTGTATGATCGGGCACATTGATTGTGTAATTGTATGCAAGAGTGGTATCGAGATCCGAATTCTGCTAGGCTTGTGAGAGTTTCTACACTAGCACATACACCACCACTCGACACAATTCCAGTCATGACCAACAACGTTTCGTTGCAAGACAAGTTCTATCCTTTCGCACATCACTTCCATCTTGCATTCTCCTCCCAAACACAAATGGAAGTAACTTTGAGTTAAAGCCCCAGTTCATAAACACTCTTCCACGATTCCATGGCTTGAATCTGAGGATGCGTACTTCTTCATCCGAGAGTTTGAAGAAGTATGCCTTTTGATGAGAATTTCCAGTTATCGAAGATGCTGTCAGACTTAAGTTTATACCTTTTACACTTAAGGATATTGCTAAAAAGTGGCTTTATAATCTCCCAGTCAGCTCAATTTCTTCTGGGATGATTTCGTTAAGGTTTTTCTTAAAAAGTTTTATCCTATCCATAAGACAGCCATTATGAGGAAGAATATAATGCAATTCAAACAAGAAGCAAATGAACCGTTTTGGAAGTACTTTGAGCGCTTCAAAGACCTAGTAGCCCTGTGTCCCCATCACGGTATAGAAAAATGACGCCAGTGCCAGATTATCTATGATGGCTTGATTATCAGACTAAGACGCTCCTTGAAACTATGTGCCAAGGAGAATTCTTAAAGAAGGATGAAGATCAGGGTTGGGATCTTTTTGAGCTTTAACTAAAAAGACAATCCAGTGGGAGTCATGTACTGAGAAACCCACACACAACTTCCAGAACTAGTTTACACTCCATAAAATCCTCGATAGCTGCAGAAGCTAAAATTACACAATTGATGAAGAGGATTGAGTTGCTAGAGTCCAGGGAAAATTCTGCTGTTAATCAGGTCAACCCATCACCTGTGGTAAACCCGGGTTGTACCTACTGCCATGATCTGAATCATCTGTTTGAGGAATGTCCAGTATATCAAACTCAAATATTTCAGGAGAGTACGAATGCCGCATACACCAGACCCACTTACAATCCTTACTCCAAGACTTACAATCCGGGATGGCGAAACCATCCTAATTTTTCTTGGAGTCAGTCTGGTCCTGAGCAGCCGAGACAACCATTTTCACAACAATACCCTGCTCAGTCTCATCCACCGACTTACCACCAGAACCCACCAAATGTCCATTCATACCAGAGTCCACCCAGATTCCAGTCATACCAAAATCCTGTGCCTTACCAAGCAAATTTTCAGCCCCAGTATCAACATCATCCACCACCCAATCCTTCGGACAAGAGAATTTCTGATTTGGAGAAAATGATAGAGACCTTATCTAAGACCCAAGCTTCAATGATGAACAATCAGCAGCAGGACATGAACAAATTGCAAATCCAGATAGGGCAGTGGCTAATTCTCTGGCTGAAAGACAAAAAGAAATGTTACCTAGCCAACCAGTGCCCAATCCCAAACTCATTTTCCCCTGCACGAAGTTGAAGACTTGGGCCCCAGCCAATGCCAAGCCATTCAAATCCTTAGATCTGGGAAACATGTAGATAATAAGGTTTCAACTCAGTCTCCCAAATCTGTGTCACCACCTTCTGTTCCAATTCAACCCATGCAAGATAGTCCTTCTCAAGCACACAACCATCCACTTCCCAGTCTAAAGGAAAAGAGAAAGTTGATGAGCAAAAATACAAGCCTGTTGTCCCATTCCCAAATAGGCTCACAAATCATAAGATGAATGCTCACATGGAGAAGATAAGAGAGATATTCAATCAAGTACAAATCAATGTCCCTCTCTTAGATGCCATTCAACAAGTCCCATCCTACGCCAAATTTTTGAAAGAAATGTGTACCAAAAAGAGAAAAGCAAATGTCCCTAAAAAAGTCTTCTTGGCTTCCAACATAAGTGAACTGCTCAATGGTCCAATCCCTGTGAAATACAAAGATCCAGGGAGCCCAACCATTTCTTGCATCATAGGGCAGACCACCATAAATAGGGCTTTGCTAGACTTGGGCGCGAGCATCAATCTTCTCCCATTTTTGTGTATCAGCAGTTAGGGTTAGGCAACCTTCGTCCAACCCAAATGACGATACAGTTGGCTGACCGCTCTGTAAAGATTCCCAAGGGGGAGATTACAGATGTGTTAATACGGGTCGGGGAATCATTTACCCCATAGACTTTGTTGTTCTTGAAACACAACCCGTACAAAATCACAGAGCACAGACACCTGTATTCTCGGACGACCTTTCTTAGCCACCGCAAATGCAATCATCAACTGTAGAAATGGATCGATGCGGCTAACTTTCGGAGATATGACAAAAGAGGTGAATGTTTTCCATCTGGGAAAGCAGCCAAGGGATTTAGACAATGACTCTTTTGAAGTAAACTTGATAGAGGGATTAACTAGTGAACATGTTGAGGAGGTTGAGTATGAGTCTGAAGAGGAATTTGAGTTGGAGTCTGATGACTTCAACCTTGATCAGATTATTGAATCAAATGTTGAAAGGACCACTAATTCCATCCCTATTCTTCCCTTGCACCGTGAACAACCGGTGATAGATCCTGTCCCTTCTGCTGAGCTTAAGGTTCTTCCCGACCATCTCAAATACAAATACTTGGATGAGAAGGAATCCTTTCCTGTAATAATTGCATCCAATCTCACTGAATAACAAGAAGAGGATCTCCTTTCTGTGTTAAGGGAAAATAGAGAAGCCATTGGTTGGACCATGGCTGATATCAAGGGGATTAGTCCTTCCATTGTTCAACATAGGATTCATTTGACGGAAGATGCCAAGCCTAAACGAGACCCACAGCGTAGACTTAACCCAATTATGCAAGAAGCTGTTAGATCTGAGATTTTGAAACTATTAGACAATGGGATTATCTATCCCATATCCGATAGTCAATGGGTAAGTCCAGTTCACGCTGTGCCTAAGAAAGCTGGATTTACTGTGGTGGAAAATGAGAATAAAGAATTGATACAAACACGTCTTCCAACGAAGATTCGAGTTTGTATTGATTACAGGAAACTGAACACTGCCACACGTAAAGACCACTTTCCACTTCCTTTCATTGATCAAATGCTGGAGAGGTTGGCGGGACACGAGTATACTGTTTCCTGGATGGATATTCAGGATATAATCAAATCCCAATTGCTCCCGAGGACCAAGATAAGACTACCTTCACCTGTCCTTTTGGAACATTTGCTTACCGAAGGATGCCCTTCGGTTTATGCAATGCTCCTGCAACATTTCAACGTTGCATGTTGAGTCTTTTTTCGGACATGGTGGAGAAATTTTTGGAAATTTTCATGGATGATTTTTCGATTTATGGGGATTCCTTGAGCAATGCTTGTACCATTTGAAGTTGGTGTTACAACGCTGTATGGAGAAAAATTTAACACTTAATTGGGAAAAGTGTCACTTTATGGTCAAGCAAGGAATCGTACTTGGGCACAAGGTATCAAGAATAGGAATTGAGGTGGACAAGTCTAAAGTGGAAGTCATAACAAAGCTCACTGAACCAACATGCTTAAAGGACATTAGATCATTCTTAGGGCACGCTGGTTTCTATAGGCGATTTATTCACGGGTTTAGCAACATTGCAAGACCCTTGACAAATCTCTTAGGAAAGGATGTACCTTTATAATTGATGAGGAATGTCAAAAATCATGGAAGGAGCTTAAGAATAGACTTGTTTCAGTACCGATCATCTCTGCGCCAGATTAGACCAAGCCTTTTGAGATTATGTGTGATGCCTCTGACTTTGCTATAGGCGCCGTTTTAGGACAGCGTATTGATAATAGGCAACACGTAATCTATTATGCTAGCAGAACGCTGAATGATGCCCAACTCAATTATACAACTACTGAAAAGGAATTTTTAGCGGTTGTCTTTGCGTTGGAGAAGTTTCGCCAATATCTGCTAGGGTCCATGACAATTATTTTTACTGATCACTCCGCCCTAAAGTACTTAATGCAAAAGAAACATGCTAAGGCAAGACTTATTCGATGGATACTTCTTTTGCAAGAGTTTGATTTGGAGATTAAAGACAAAAAGGGCGTTGAGAACGGGGTAGCTGATCATTTGTCAAGAATCCCAAATGCACCTAAAGAGAGAATACGATTAATGATGATTTTCCTGACGAGCATATTTTTGAGATATGTGGAGAGCCCTGGTATGCTGACATAGTGAATTACCTTACTACCAGGCAAATACCTTCTCATTGGTCAGGCCAGGAAAAACACCGTTTCATGCGTCAAATGCGGTTCTTCTTTTGGGATGAACCGTATTTATTCAAATATTGTCCTGACCAAATCATACGTAGGTGCCTTCCTGAGGATGAACATCAGAGTGTTTTGACATTTTGTCACAAGTTAGCTTGCGGTGGACATTTTGGTCCACGGAAAACTGCTGAGAAAGTGCTTCAGAGTGGATTTTACTGGCCCACTCTCTTTAAGGATGCATATACTTTTTGCAAGCTATGTGATAAGTGTCAAATGACGGGTCGTATCACACAGAGAGATATGATGCCCCTCACACCCATCTTGGAAGTCGAAATTTTGACTTATGGGGCATCGACTTTATGGGACCCTTTCCTCTGTCCTATGGTAACCAATACATTTTGGTAGCCGTAGATTATGTTTCCAAATGGGCTGAAGCAATTCCAACAAGGACAAATGACAACCATGTTGTCATCAAATTTTTACGAGAAAACATCATCTCTCGCTTCGGAGCCCCCCGTGCGATAATAAGCGACAATGGGAGTCATTTTTGCAATAGGGCTTTTGAAGCCTTGATGCGTAAATACTCTATTACTCACAAATTATCCACGGTTTATCATCCTCAAACCAATGGGCAAGTTGAAGTCACGAATAGACAAATAAAACTCATTTTGGAGAAAACTGTAGGACAGAACCGTAAGGATTGGTCCATCAAACTCACTGATGCCTTATGGGCATATAGGACTGCTTACAAGACTGTCCTCGGTATGTCTCCATATCGAGTTATATTTGGAAAACCTTGTCACTTGCCTGTTGAATTAGAACACCGAGCAATGTGGGCTTTAAAGCAGCTAAACTTGGATTTGGATAAAGCCGGTGCTTTAAGGAAGTTGCCGATATCCGAGCTTGAAGAGTTAAGAAACGAAGCATATGACAATGCTCGGATCACGAAACACAGAACCAAGCTTTTTCACGATAAATCCATTCACCGGAAAATTTTTGTCGTAGGACAAAAGATCTGTTGTATAATTCACGACTCCACCTTTTCCTGGTAAATTGAGAACCAGGTGGTCAGGGCCATTCATTGTTCAAAATGTCTTCTCACATGGTGCGATTGAGATTCTTGACCCGAATAATGGCAACAAATTCACTGTGAACGGTCAACGTTTAAAGCCATTCCTTACCACCGATTCCGTGTCACACGAAGTTCATGAATTGGGTCTTTTGACCCAGTTTATCTGTGACCATTCCATCTGTATAGTTTCCCGAGTTTTTCCCTGCATATCATTTTGGGACCATTTTTTGTAAATAAAATTTTGTAAATATAAAATAAAATAAAATAATAATAATAATAATAAGAGACTTTTTCCTAGGATTTTTACCTCTTTTCCTAGGGTCATCTTCATTTTCTAATTCTTTACCTTAGATTTGTAAATATACTTTTGACCTAGGGCTAAATTTGAAAATTTCATTCTACCTACCCCTATAAATACTCTCTTCACCTACCCTCCTTCCTCAAACGAACAAATCCTCTCAGATCTGAATTCCTTCTTCCCGAGCCGACCTCTGCAAATTTTCCCTTCACCTGGAACCTCCTTTTTGCCGCAATTTCCCATCTTCAGCCGCAGATCCGCCGCACTCCGGCACTTCTGGCGCCCAGAAAATTTCTGGCCGGCTGATTTATTCTTCTGGTGGCAGATCCAGAGCCATTCTTCTAGATTCTGTCCGGGTGCCTTCTGCACATCTGTTTTGGATTTCCCCACACGATCTCCGGGGGTGGTTTGATTTCTATACTTAAATCCTTTAATTCCATTATCATACATGGCCCCGAATTTGTTGTGTAGAAAGGGATTTTTCCATACTTTTGAATGATAGTGGGGGGTATGGGCACATCTTTGTGGATAGAATACGTGCATGGAATTGGTACTCTTTGGTCTATGATAACAATGACTACGATGCATATTATTGCCCTGATCTTGTCACTACTTTTTATAATTCAATTGATCATGCATCTGTGAATTTTGACACGCACCAATTTGTAGTACACATGCCATTCGGTGACATCTTTGTCACAATCCCACTCATTGCTGAAATCACTAATGTCCCCATTCATCCCCACCATAGCGACCCCTTGCCATTGCTAGATTACATACCCATCATGGGGGTCCGCTGTACAATTCAGGACCGTGGGCTCAAAGCCAACACGACTTTTCGAAATGTTCATTGCATTGGACGCTGGGTCCAACGCAACATTTTTGGGCTTGACCATCAATCTTCCTTTAACAGACCCGTGTTACAAATAATCCATGATTTAATGACACATAACCACACGGTCTGTTTGAATAGGGCCATCTTCCGTGCCATTCTTGAACATTCCTCCCGCACTCGGGGTCCAAAGCATTCCCATTCAATCTTAATCACACGTCTGTGTAAACAGTTCATATCAGACGCTGTCTTTAATACATTTGACCGAGTGCCTGTTACTGTAGAGAGACCCACAAGCTCATATAATGGTTGTTGCAGGCGCTCTGGACACCCAGTGCCCAGCCTGAGGATGTACCTGTGGAGTCCTCTTCGGAGGAAAGCCTGGAGGAGATAGATGAGCCACAATTCTGGCGGCAGGACCCCCCAACTGAGTCACGAACCTTCATGTCCACCATGTGGAAGGGCATGAAGAAAATCTTTAGGGGACAGAGTGAGGCTGAGAAAGAAGGTAGAGGAGCAATCCTCTCGGCTAGGTCGTATGGAGGCAGCGTTGAGGAGATCACAATCGGTGGACCTAACACCACCGCGGGGTCCAAAGCGACAGAGGGAGTAGCTTTATCCTTACCTATTTCATGCATCATTTCATCTTTCATACATTGAGGACAATGCATGAGATAGGTATGGGGGGGTAGATGCTAACATAGGATTTTTATTTTCTTTTTAGGCCTTTTATTTTTTAGGATTTTCACTTTCTTTTTAGGTTTTACCTTTCTTTTTAGATTTTACTTTTCTTAGAAAAATATAAAAAAATAGAAAATAAAAAAAAAAGAAAATTCTTGATCCATGTTTAAAGAATCAAACTTGACATTTAGGGATTAAGGAAGCTCTTAACTAAGATTTCTAATTATAAGTTAAAAAGAGGAGTTTTGTTAGATTTTTAGGTTAAGTAATAAAGGATTAGAAAAATTACTAGATTTTAATTCTTTCTTTAGATAAATACATTAAACATATTGAAGGATTAATCAAAGACTTTGTGATTTTAGTTACATATATATATAATAAAAAAATATATATAATATAAAAAAAATGTACATAAATAAATAATAAATACTTAGCCACTAACTAAGCTGGTTAGCCGTGCCTCAAGAAGCATTGCCGATCACGCCTAAAGGTGGCTAAGTCCTTAAATTCCTTCGTGGCCTAGTTTACTTGAGTCATCGAACCCAAGGGATGTTTTCTCATCTGGTGCCCTAAGACCGTCTGGTTTGGGAGTCATCGGTAAGAGACTCGTTACAAGGGTAAACTAGAAAGCCTAAGGATGCTAAGGAAATGTAAATAAATAAACATTGTATATAAAAAAAGAAAAAAAAAATATATTATATATAAGTAAATAAATGAACTTAGTCTAAGAAAGATCCTTCATATTTATAGATGTATATATCCTAGGATTGATGCAAAATCCGATTTTTGATCTTTTCCCTAAAATCTTAACCTAAGTTGAAAACAAAACTCCAAATAGACACTTATAAGATGAATGAAAAGTTTAGAGTAACCTGAAATCTATAGCTCAAGTTAGAATCTTTAAAACATGGATCAAAATTTTCACTAACCCTTTTATTTTTCTTTATGGATTTTGTGGGTGCAATCCGCTGAAAACCCTCAGGAGACAACACTCCTCCTCTAGGGTAACCTAGAGGTTTAACGGCTTGTTGCACATGCTCAGTGCAATCGTGTCACCTACGAAAGTGGTGTAATAAATTAGTTAGGATTTTTCTTTCTTTTTTCTTCCTTTTTGCTCGAGGACGAGCAAAAGTTAGGTATGGGGGTGTGATTGTTATACATATTTGCATATTTTACCACTTCCATACCATGCATATTGTATATAAAAATGTGATTTTTAATCCTTTTCTCTCTATTTTTGCAGGTCCACAACTTAAAAGAGAAAAAGCCAAAAATCTCTTTTTTAGAGATTAATTCAAAGCCCAAAAGAGCCCAAGATTTGAATCTAGAATCAGGAGAGATCCGCGCGCCAACTCGATCTTCCAGAAGGCCACGTGGATAACAACCTCGCAACTAACTCACAACAGAAAATCTAGTCTCAACGGCCCAGATTTTGCCGCCAAAATCTGGGATTTTCCCGCGTATCTGCGGCAGTTAGGAGTCTGTTAGAGCCCAGATTTTGCGCTAACGGCCAGGGCTCTAGATACTTCTCACTGAGGGCTATAAATAGAGGACCAGGGTCTGCACGAGAAAAGAGAGAAGAGAGAGAAGAGAACTAGGGAAACTCTTGTATTTTGTTTAGTATTCTCCTAGGTTTTAGTCTCCATCTTCTTCCTCCTAGAGATTTTGTCAAAGAGAGAGAGTGAGTGCTGTTGAAAGCTTGTAATCAAGGAGGTGACATCACTTGTAATAAGGGTTAATCAAAGCTTCGTCTTCTCTTTGCAAGTTCTAGTACGTTTTACTTTGCATTGCTTTACTTACTTTGCTTTCTTGCATTTTCATTGCTTTACCTCTCTTGCTTTACATCATGAAGTGTTGTTTTGTTACTTGTGTAATGGATAGCTAAATTTCTATTGCATGGCTAGCTAACAACTTACATAGCTAACTTCTATCTCTTTGAATGATTGCTTATCTTTATACTTGCATTGTGAGAGTTTCTTTTACTTACCAAGGAAGTAGAGTTGCTTTCCCTTGGTGAATGCTTGTTCAAACTCCATATGACTCATGTGTGCCTCATTTAGAGCCTTGTCTAGAACAAGAGCCTTGATGGAACATGGAGATGGATCACCAAACATGTGCTACTTGTAGAACAACTTCTTTACTTCAAGCTAATTCGTTGTTATGTCTTGAATGTTCAAATGAATGTTGATTCTTCTAACTTAGCATCCCTTGAGTACCAATCCTAGAGTTCATCATTGAAAATCTATCTAGAGAGCCAATGAATCAATATGAGGCTTCAAGCTAAGAACAAGAGAACACTCATCTTCAAAACGGTAAAGTACTTGAACAAACAAGCAAAGTAATCTCTATTGCCAATGAATCAACATGAGGCAATCAAGCATCACCATTGAGTATAGTAAGTTAGCGAAGTAAAGTTAGCTAGCCATGTGCTTTCTCATCTAAAGTCTTCCAAACATTTTCTTTACTAGCTTCTTTTCTCTTAGCAATACACTTTACTAAAGTTCTTTTGATTTCTTTTCCATCATGCACAAATCAACCACTTCTTCTATTTTCTTTTCCATGTTTTTGCATTTGTTAAATAACAAAGAAGAATCTTTGTTTTCATTTCTTCACTCCGAACCGTAAAACTTCCAACGTGAGCTCTCCTCGAGGATTGACCCGGTATAGCCATTGCTATAGCGGAGATTGGAAAGGATATATTAACCATCTTAAATACATTGTGAAGTGATCCAAGCACCGAGGTTGACTCTAAACTTTTCCTTTCATTGAATATTTGTGCAATAACTTCACACTATCCTTGCCTAATCAAATTTTTGGCGCCGTTGCCGGGGAGAGCAACGGTTTTGATTTCAAGTGAAGAACTAAACGAATCTTCTTCTCTGTTGCAGGTTATAGGTTGAAGAAACAGGAAAATTTGCATTGCAGAAACATATAAGTGGGACCTGGGCCTCTGCTCTCGAAAGCAGAGACCAGGATCCCTCTGAATTGCCGCAAATTCTGGGTTTTTGCCGCAGAATTGCGGCAAGGAGGAGTTGACTACTGACCACTTTTCTGCAGGGCTTGCTTCTCTGCAAAATACAGCTGCTGCAATACTTAAAATCTTGCATGCTTCACCTTATATCTGCTAATCAACAGTAAAAAATTTGTTGCAAAGTTAAAAAAATTGTTTAGATATTTGCATTCTAGGCACGTGTCTTTCAATTCCTTTACATTTACTGTTGAAGAGTGCTGGAGGCAAGGTACGTAAGCATAGCATATAGACTAGGACTCACTCTTTGCTTGATTTAATTATGCTTTGAGTGAACCTTGTTTGTTAGATTGTACACTTGCACAAATCAACTTTAAGGGCATTACCCATAAAAAAGATAAGGTGGGGATTTTATCACCCTTTCCTTAGCCCACAAATCATTTTTCCCAAGCACTCACAATCCTAAGCTTCTAAATAAAAATTGCTAGACGCTGGCCCTAGGAACATTCAGACTCACTTAGGAGATTATCCTAAGGGGGAAAAGTGTTGGAAAGTGACTTTTGTAAAATCAGTGTCTAGGAAAGGGGTTGAGGGCGAAAGCCCGAAGGTTGCTGGTTACTTAATTAAGGAACGTCTCTGACGGAAAACCTCCCACCAACTTTGACCTTCCCTGGCTGATTTGCTTATAGTCAAAGTCTACACCAAACCTCCTGTGGACGATCTAAAGTTAAGAGTCGTCTAGGTCCAGGAAACCTAGAAAGCTTGGATTTATTTTTTTTCTTTTTCTTGTTTGTTATTTTCATTTTTCGCCTGTATGATCGGTGCACATTGATTGTGTAATTGTATGCAAGAGTGGTATCGAGATCCGAATTCTGCTAGGCTTGTGAGAGTTTCTACACTAGCACATACACCACCACTCGACACAATTCCAGTCATGACCAACAACGTTTCGTTGCAAGACAAGTTCTATCCTATTCGCACATCACTTCCATCTTGCATTCTCCTCCCAAACACAAATGGAAGTAACTTTGAGTTAAAGCCCCAGTTCATAAACACTCTTCCACGATTCCATGGCCTTGAATCTGAGGATGCGTACTTCTTCATCCGAGAGTTTGAAGAAGTATGCCTTTTGATGAGAATTTCCCAGTTAACCGAAGATGCTGTCAGACTTAGGTTTAACCTTTTGCACTTAAGGATATTGCTAAAAAGTGGCTTTATAATCTCCCAGTCAGCTCAATTTCTTCTTGGGATGATTTCGTTAAGGTTTTTCTTAAAAGTTTTATCCTATCCATAAGACAGCCATTATGAGGAAGAATATAATGCAATTCAAACAAGAAGCAAATGAACCGTTTTGGAAGTACTTTGAGCGCTTCAAAGACCTAGTAGCCCTGTGTCCCCATCACGGTATAGAAAAATGGCGCCAGTGCCAGATTATCTATGATGGGCTTGATTATCAGACTAAGACGCTCCTTGAAACTATGTGCCAAGGAGAATTCTTAAAGAAGGATGAAGATCAGGGTTGGGATCTTTTTGAGGCTTTAACTAAAAAGACAATCCAGTGGGAGTCATGTACTGAGAAACCCACCCACACAACTTCCAGAACTAGTTTACACTCCATAGAATCCTCGATAGCTGCAGAAGCTAAAATTACACAATTGATGAAGAGGATTGAGTTGCTAGAGTCCAGGGAAAATTCTGCTGTTAATCAGGTCAACCCATCACCTGTGGTAAACCCGGGTTGTACCTACTGCCATGATCTGAATCATCTGTTTGAGGAATGTCCAGTATATCAAACTCAAATGTTTCAGGAGAGTACGAATGCCGCATACACCAGACCCACTTACAATCCTTACTCCAAGACTTACAATCCGGGATGGCGAAACCATCCTAATTTTTCTTGGAGTCAGTCTGGTCCTGAGCAGCCGAGACAACCATTTTCACAACAATACCCTGCTCAGTCTCATCCACCGACTTACCACCAGAACCCACCAAATGTCCATTCATACCAGAGTCCACCCAGATTTCAGTCATACCAAAATCCTGTGCCTTACCAAGCAAATTTTCAGCCCCAGTATCAACATCATCCACCACCCAATCCTTCGGACAAGAGAATTTCTGATTTGGAGAAAATGATAGAGACCTTATCTAAGACCCAAGCTTCAATGATGAACAATCAGCAGCAGGACATGAACAAATTGCAAATCCAGATAGGGCAGTTGGCTAATTCTCTGGCTGAAAGACAAAAAGAAATGTTACCTAGCCAACCAGTGCCCAATCCCAAAACTCATTTTCCCCTGCACGAAGTTGAAGACTTGGGCCCCAGCCAATGCCAAGCCATTCAAATCCTTAGATCTGGGAAACATGTAGATAATAAGGTTTCAACTCAGTCTCCCAAATCTGTGTCACCACCTTCTGTTCCAATTCAACCCATGCAAGATAGTCCTTCTTCAAGCACACAACCATCCACTTCCCAGTCTAAAGGAAAGAGAAAGTTGATGAGCAAACATACAAGCCTGTTGTCCCATTCCCAAATAGGCTCACAAATCATAAGATGAATGCTCACATGGAGAAGATAAGAGAGATATTCAATCAAGTACAAATCAATGTCCCTCTCTTAGATGCCATTCAACAAGTCCCATCCTACGCCAAATTTTTGAAAGAAATGTGTACCAAAAAGAGAAAAGCAAATGTCCCTAAAAAAGTCTTTTGGCTTCCAACATAAGTGAACTGCTCAATGGTCCAATCCCTGTGAAATACAAAGATCCAGGGAGCCCAACCATTTCTTGCATCATAGGGCAGACCACCATAAATAGGGCTTTGCTAGACTTGGGCGCGAGCATCAATCTTCTCCCATTTTTCGTGTATCAGCAGTTAGGGTTAGGCAACCTTCGTCCAACCCAAATGACGATACAGTTGGCTGACCGCTCTGTAAAGATTCCCAAGGGGAGATTACAGATGTGTTAATACGGGTCGGGGAATTCATTTACCCCATAGACTTTGTTGTTCTTGAAACACAACCGTACAAAATCACAGAGCACAGACACCTGTTATTCTCGACGACCTTTCTTAGCCACCGCAAATGCAATCATCAACTGTAGAAATGGATCGATGCGGCTAACTTTCGGAGATATGACAAAAGAGGTGAATGTTTTCCATCTGGGAAAGCAGCCAAGGGATTTAGACAATGACTCTTTTGAAGTAAACTTGATAGAGGGATTAACTAGTGAACATGTTGAGGAGGTTGAGTATGAGTCTGAAGAGGAATTTGAGTTGGAGTCTGATGACTTCAACCTTGATCAGATTGTTGAATCAAATGTTGAAAGGACCACTAATTCCATCCCTATTCTTCCCTTGCACCGTGAACAACCGGTGATAGATCCTGTCCCTTCTGCTGAGCTTAAGGTTCTTCCCGACCATCTCAAATACAAATACTTGGATGAGAAGGAATCCTTTCCTGTAATAATTGCATCCAATCTCACTGAACAACAAGAAGAGGATCTCCTTTCTGTGTTAAGGGAAAAGAGAGAAGCCATTGGTTGGACCATGGCTGATATCAAGGGGATTAGTCCTTCCATTGTTCAACATAGGATTCATTTGACGGAAGATGCCAAGCCTAAACGAGACCCACAGCGTAGACTTAACCCAATTATGCAAGAAGCTGTTAGATCTGAGATTTTGAAACTATTAGACAATGGGATTATCTATCCCATATCGATAGTCAATGGGTAAGTCCAGTTCACGCTGTGCCTAAGAAAGCTGGATTTACTGTGGTGGAAAATGAGAATAAAGAATTGATACAAACACGTCTTCCAACGAAGATTCGAGTTTGTATTGATTACAGGAAACTGAACACTGCCACACGTAAAGACCACTTTCCACTTCCTTTCATTGATCAAATGCTGGAGAGGTTGGCGGGACACGAGTATTACTGTTTCCTGGATGGATATTCAGGATATAATCAAATCCAATTGCTCCCGAGGACCAAGATAAGACTACCTTCACCTGTCCTTTGGAACATTTGCTTACCGAAGGATGCCCTTCGGTTTATGCAATGCTCCTGCAACATTTCAACGTTGCATGTTGAGTCTTTTTCGGACATGGTGGAGAAATTTTTGGAAATTTTCCTGGATGATTTTTCGATTTATGGGGATTCCTTTGATCAATGCTTGTACCATTTGAAGTTGGTGTTACAACGCTGTATGGAGAAAAATTTAACACTTAATTGGGAAAAGTGTCACTTTATGGTCAAGCAAGGAATCGTACTTGGGCACAAGGTATCAAGAATAGGAATTGAGGTGGACAAGTCTAAAGTGGAAGTCATAACAAAGCTCACTGAACCAACATGCTTAAAGGACATTAGATCATTCTTAGGGCACGCTGGTTTCTATAGGCGATTTATTCAAGGGTTTAGCAACATTGCAAGACCCTTGACAAATCTCTTAGGAAAGGATGTACCCTTTATATTTGATGAGGAATGTCAAAAATCATGGAAGGAGCTTAAGAATAGACTTGTTTCAGCACCGATCATCTCTGCACCAGATTAGACCAAGCCTTTTGAGATTATGTGTGATGCCTCTGACTTTGCTATAGGCGCTGTTTTAGGACAGCGTATTGATAATAGGCAACACGTAATCTATTATGCTAGCAGAACGCTGAATGATGCCCAACTCAATTATACAACTACTGAAAAGGAATTTTTAGCGGTTGTCTTTGCGTTGGAGAAGTTTCGCCAATATCTGCTAGGGTCCAGGACAATTATTTTTACTGATCACTCCGCCCTAAAGTACTTAATGCAAAAGAAACATGCTAAGGCAAGACTTATTCGATGGATATTTCTTTTGCAAGAGTTTGATTTGGAGATTAAAGACAAAAAGGGCGTTGAGAACGTGGTAGCTGATCATTTGTCAAGAATCCCAAATGCACCTAAAGAGAGAATACCGATTAATGATGATTTTCCTGACGAGCATATTTTTGAGATATGTGGAGAGCCCTGGTATGCTGACATAGTGAATTACCTTGCTACCAGGCAAATACCTTCTCATTGGTCAGGCCAGGAAAAAAACCGTTTCATGCGTCAAATGCGGTTCTTCTTTTGGGATGAACCGTATTTATTCAAATATTGTCCTGACCAAATCATACGTAGTGCCTTCCTGAGGATGAACATCAGAGTGTTTTGACATTTTGTCACAAGTTAGCTTGCGGTGGACATTTTGGTCCACGGAAAACTGCTGAGAAAGTGCTTCAGAGTGGATTCTACTGGCCCACTCTCTTTAAGGATGCATATACTTTTTGCAAGCTATGTGATAAGTGTCAAATGACGGGTCGTATCACACAGAGAGATATGATGCCCCTCACACCCATCTTGGAAGTCGAAATTTTTGACTTATGGGGCATCGACTTTATGGGACCCTTTCCTCTGTCCTATGGTAACCAATACATTTTGGTAGCCGTAGATTATGTTTCCAAATGGGCTGAAGCAATTCCAACAAGGACAAATGACAACCATGTTGTCATCAAATTTTTACGAGAAAACATCATCTCTCGCTTCGGAGCCCCCCGTGCGATAATAAGCGACAATGGGAGTCATTTTTGCAATAGGGCTTTTGAAGCCTTGATGCGTAAATACTCTATTACTCACAAATTATCCACGGCTTATCATCCTCAAACCAATGGGCAAGTTGAAGTCACGAATAGACAAATAAAACTCATTTTGGAGAAAACTGTAGGACAGAACCGTAAGGATTGGTCCATCAAACTCACTGATGCCTTATGGGCATATAGGACTGCTTACAAGACTGTCCTCGGTATGTCTCCATATCGAGTTATATTTGGAAAACCTTGTCACTTGCCTGTTGAATTAGAACACCGAGCAATGTAGGCTTTAAAGCAGCTAAACTTGGATTTGGATAAAGCCGGTGCTTTAAGGAAGTTGCCGATATCCGAGCTTGAAGAGTTAAGAAACGAAGCATATGACAATGCTCGGATCACGAAACACAGAACCAAGCTTTTTCACGATAAATCCATTCACCGGAAATTTTTGTCGTAGGACAAAAGATTCTGTTGTATAATTCACGACTCCACCTTTTCCCTGGTAAATTGAGAACCAGGTGGTCAGGGCCATTCATTGTTCAAAATGTCTTCTCACATGGTGCGATTGAGATTCTTGACCCGAATAATGGCAACAAATTCACTGTGAACGGTCAACGTTTAAAGCCATTCCTTACCACCGATTCCGTGTCACACGAAGTTCATGAATTGGGTCTTTTTGACCCAGTTTATCTGTGACCATTCCATCTGTATAGTTTCCCGAGTTTTTCCCTGCATATCATTTTGGGACCATTTTTGTAAATAAAATTTTGTAAATATAAAAATAAAATAAAATAATAATAATAATAATAAGAGACTTTTTCCTAGGATTTTTACCTCTTTTCCTAGGGTCATCTTCATTTTCTAATTCTTTACCTTAGATTTGTAAATATACTTTTGACCTAGGGCTAAATTTGAAAATTTCATTCTACCTACCCCTATAAATACTCTCTTCACCTACCCTTCCTTCCTCAAACGAACAAATCCTCTCAGATCTGAACTCCTTCTTCCCGAGCCGACCTCTGCAAATTTTCCCTTCACCTGGAACCTCCTTTTTGCCGCAATTTCCCATCTTCAGCCGCAGATCCGCCGCACTCCGGCCACTTCTGGCACCCAGAAAATTTCTGGCCGGCTGATTTATTCTTCTGGTGGCAGATCCAGAGCCATTCTTCTAGATTCTGTCCAGGTGCCTTCTGCACATCTGTTTTTGGATTTCCCCACACGATCTCCGGGGGTGGTTTGATTTCTCATACTTAAATCCTTTAATTCCATTATCATACATGGCCCCGAATTTGTTTGTAGAAAGGGATTTTTCCATACTTTTGAATGATAGTGGGGGGTATGGGCACATCTTTGTGGATAGAATACGTGCATGGAATTGGTACTCTTTGGTCTATGATAACAATGACTACGATGCATATTATTGCCCTGATCTTGTCACTACTTTTTATAATTCAATTGATCATGCATCTGTGAATTTTGACACGCACCAATTTGTAGTACACATGCCATTCGGTGACATCTTTGTCACAATCCCACTCATTGCTGAAATCACTAATGTCCCCATTCATCCCCACCATAGCGACCCCTTGCCATTGCTAGATTACATACCCATCATGGGGGTCGCTGTACAATTCAGGACCGTGGGCTCAAAGCCAACACGACTTTTCGAAATGTTCATTGCATTGGACGCTGGGTCCAACGCAACATTTTTGGGCTTGACCATCAATCTTCCTTTAACAGACCCGTGTTACAAATAATCCATGATTTAATGACACATAACCACACGGTCTGTTTGAATAGGGCCATCTTCCGTGTCATTCTTGAACATTCCTCCCGCACTCGGGGTCCAAAGCATTCCCATTCAATCTTAATCACACGTCTGTGTAAACAGTTCATATCAGACGCTGTCTTTAATACATTTGACCGAGTGCCTGTTACTGTAGAGAGACCCACAAGCTCATATAATGGTTGTTGCAGGCGCTCTGGACACCCAGTGCCCAGCCTGAGGATGTACCTGTGGAGTCCTCTTCGGAGGAAAGCCTGGAGGAGATAGATGAGCCACAATTCTGGCGGCAGGACCCCCCAACTGAGTCACGAACCTTCATGTCCACCATGTGGAAGGGCATGAAGAAAATCTTTAGGGGACAAGTGAGGCTGAGAAAGAAGGTAGAGGAGCAATCCTCTCGGCTAGGTCGTATGGAGCAGCGTTGAGGAGATCACAATCGGCTGGACCTAACACCACCGCGGGTCCAAAGCGACAGAGGGAGTAGCTTTATCCTTTACCTATTTCATGCATCATTTCATCTTTCATACATTGAGGACAATGCATGAGATAGGTATGGGGGGTAGATGCTAACATAGGATTTTTTATTTTCTTTTTAGGCCTTTTATTTTTTTAGGATTTTCACTTTCTTTTTAGGTTTTACCTTTCTTTTTAGATTTTACTTTTCTTAGAAAAATATAAAAAAAATAGAAAATAAAAAAAAAGAAAATTCTTGATCCATGTTTAAAGAATCAAACTTGACATTTAGGGATTAAGGAAGCTCTTAACTAAGATTTCTAATTATAAGTTAAAAAGAGGAGTTTTGTTAGATTTTTAGGTTAAGTAATAAAGGATTAGAAAAATTACTAGATTTTAATTCTTTCTTTAGATAAATACATTAAACATATTGAAGGATTAATCAAAGACTTTGTGATTTTAGTTACATATATATATAATAAAAAAATATATATAATATAAAAAAAAATGTACATAAATAAATAATAAATACTTAGCCACTAACTAAGCTGGTTAGCCGTGCCTCAAGAAGCATTGCCGATCACGCCTAAAGGTGGCTAAGTCCTTAAATTCCTTCGTGGCCTAGTTTACTTGAGTCATCGAACCCAAGGGATGTTTTCTCATCTGGTGCCCTAAGACCGTCTGGTTTGGGAGTCATCGGTAAGAGACTCGTTACAAGGGTAAACTAGAAAGCCTAAGGATGCTAAGGAAATGTAAATAAATAAACATTGTATATAAAAAAAAAAAAAAAAAATATTATATATATAAGTAAATAAATGAACTTAGTCTAAGAAAGATCCTTCATATTTATAGATGTATATATCCTAGGATTGATGCAAAATCCGATTTTTGATCTTTTCCCTAAAATCTTAACCTAAGTTGAAAACAAAACTCCAAATAGACACTTATAAGATGAATGAAAAGTTTAGAGTAACCTGAAACCTATAGCTCAAGTTAGAATATTTAAAACATGGATCAAAATTTTCACTAACCCTTTTATTTTTCTTTATGGATTTTGTGGGTGCAATCCGCTGAAAACCCTCAGGAGACAACACTCCTCCTCTAGGGTAACCTAGAGGTTTAACGGCTTGTTGCACATGCTCAGTGCAATCGTGTCACCTACAAAAGTGGTGTAATAAATTAGTTAGGATTTTTCTTTCTTTTTCTTCCTTTTTGCTCGAGGACGAGCAAAAGTTAGGTATGGGGGTGTAATTGTTATACATATTTGCATATTTTACCACTTCCATACCATGCATATTGTATATAAAAATGTGATTTTTAATCCTTTTCTCTCTATTTTTGCAGGTCCACAACTTAAAAGAGAAAAAGCCCAAAAATCTCTTTTTTAGAGATTAATTCAAAGCCCAAAAGAGCCCAAGATTTGAATCTAGAATCAGGAGAGATCCGCGCGCCAACTCGATCTTCCAGAAGGCCACGTGGATAACAACCTCGCAACTAACTCACAACAGAAAATCTAGTCTCAACGGCCCAGATTTTGCCGCCAAATCTGGGATTTTCCCGCGTATCTGCGGCAGTTAGGAGTCTGTTAGAGCCCAGATTTTGCGCTAACGGCCAGGGCTCTAGATACTTCTCACTGAGGGCTATAAATAGAGGACCAGGGTCTGCACGAGAAAGAGAGAAGAGAGAGAAGAGAACTAGGGAAACTCTTGTATTTTGTTTTAGTATTCTCCTAGGTTTTAGTCTCCATCTTCTTCCTCCTAGAGATTTTGTCAAAGAGAGAGAGTGAGTGCTGTTGAAAGCTTGTAATCAAGGAGGTGACATCACTTGTAACAAGGGTTAATCAAAGCTTCGTCTTCTCTTTGCAAGTTCTAGTACGTTTTACTTTGCATTGCTTTACTTACTTTGCTTTCTTGCATTTTCATTGCTTTACCTCTCTTTGCTTTACATCATGAAGTGTTGTTTTGTTACTTGTGTAATGGATAGCTAAATTTCTATTGCATGGCTAGCTAACAACTTACATAGCTAACTTCTATCTCTTTGAATGATTGCTTATCTTTATACTTGCATTGTGAGAGTTTCTTTTACTTACCAAGGAAGTAGAGTTGCTTTCCCTTGGTGAATGCTTGTTCAAACTCCATATGACTCATGTGTGCCTCATTTAGAGCCTTGTCTAGAACAAGAGCCTTGATGGAACATGGAGATGGATCACCAAACATGTGCTACTTGTAGAACAACTTCTTTACTTCAAGCTAATTCGTTGTTATGTCTTGAATGTTCAAATGAATGTTGATTCTTCTAACTTAGCATCCCTTGAGTACCAATTCTAGAGTTCATCATTGAAAATCTATCTAGAGAGCCAATGAATCAATATGAGGCTTCAAGCTAAGAACAAGAGAACACTCATCTTCAAAACGGTAAAGTACTTGAACAAACAAGCAAAGTAATCTCTATTGCCAATGAATCAACATGAGGCAATCAAGCATCACCATTGAGTATAGTAAGTTAGCGAAGTAAAGTTAGCTAGCCATGTACTTTCTCATCTAAAGTCTTCCAAACATTTTCTTTACTAGCTTCTTTTCTCTTAGCAATACACTTTACTAAAGTTCTTTTGATTTCTTTTCCATCATGCACAAATCAACCACTTCTTCTATTTTCTTTTCCATGTTTCTTGCATTTGTGTAAATAACAAAGAAGAATCTTCGTTTTCATTTCTTCACTCCGAACCGTAAAACTTCCAACGTGAGCTCTCCTCGAGGATCGACCCGGTATAGCCATTGCTATAGCGGAGATTGGAAAGGATATATTAACCATCTTAAATACATTGTGAAGTGATCCAAGCACCGAGGTTGACTCTAAACTTTTCCTCTTTCATTGAATATTTGTGCAATAACTTCACACTATCCTTGCCTAATCAACAACCGAGGGGTAGGCCCGTAGCCAAACAACAACTGATCCACCTCACACTTGAGGGATACAAACCAACAACCAACTCCACCTTACCAAGAGGGAGTAAACACCAATCTCCACCTCTACCAAAGAGGGAGCAAACCAATCACCTCAAATCCACAACCTCAACCTCTACCAAAGAGGGAGCAACCAAATAATGAGGGTTTACAATAGATGGTTTCTTTCAAGCACAAACAATCTCTCCTTTTTCACAAACAAAAAGATCCTAAATAGATTAGGATAGAAGATAGGCTCAAGTGTGAAAAACAAGTGTTTTGATCAAAGAAAAACTCTTGGGAAAATACCAAATAGACATTGAAATGAAGAACAATAAACCAATTTCCCAAAAACCTATTTTCTTTGAAAATAACAAAACACTTAAAAACAAATAAGATGGATCTTTTGGCACTTAAAACTCTTTTGAAAACTTGTAAAAACACTTCAGAAAAGTAGGAATTTTTGCTCTTTAAAAACTTACTTAAAAACATGAAGAGATGGGGTATTTATAGCCCCAAAACAAAACTAGCCGTTAGGCTGATCTGGCAGCCTACCGGTCGGCCGGCCCGGCCGACCGCCAACGGTCAGAAATGTGACGTTGGGGCAACCCGGCCGACTGCCCGGCCGACCGAAATAAACAGAGAGCACTGCTCTCAGGTCCGGTCGGCCGCCCGGCCGACCGTCCTTGTGACTGCCAAACGTGCACAAGCTTGTGCACGTCGGTCGACCGCAAGGGTCGACTGGCCCTTGGTACGGTCGACCCGTGCGGTCGGCCGTCCCGGCCTGTCAGCCACTGTTCAGGGACAGAAAACACATGTTAAAATATTTCTAAAAATTCTTTTAAGTCTTGTAAAAATACCCAAAAATAGTTTTATCATTTTGCATTGATATATAAACATGTGATAAAAATTTCAACTCAATTATCAAGCAATTTGAACTATTTTGTGTCTTATCATTTTTACCAAAAACCAAAACATGTATTTTATCAAACTTGAATTTTCAATACATGAATAGGATAGTCAAAATAAGTTTGTATAGGAAGTTTAAGCATGCATGTATAACTAGAATACATCTATTATATATATAAACCATTTAAACTTGTTTTGATCAATCTATTCATGAAAACAAATATCGGTTAAATTAAAACCGAAAAACCAATATCCAAACATAAAACTTGTGAGTGTTGTACACTTGAGCATATCAACTATTCTTATCTTTACAAATGGATCTAAACACACTAAACTATGAATACCTAAGTCTTCTTGACGATCTTCATCTTCAAATCGACTCGGTCCAAAACTCCATCCATGATCTAGGCAAAGGTATGATCTTGATGCTTGAGCCCTGGAATCACCATGTGAAAGCTTCTAAAACACCTCTTTTGGAAGCAATCACCAACTAATATCTTGATTAATAATCTGAGACTAAAAACACAAGAATATTAGTAAACATAACTACATGAGTTAATCATCATCAAAATTAGGGTGGAAGGCCTTTGGGCCAACAATCTCCCCTTTTTGATGATGACAAAACTCATGGAGTTATATATGCATGGATTAAAGTTAAACTTCAAAGAAGCTCCCCCTTAACTCATGCATAAACAAATAAACAATAAATAATATACAATGAAGGCTCTTAAACATGAATGCATAGAAATGCATAAACAACAAAAGGTTCTAGATACCAATGAAATGTTCAAAAACAAAACATGCTCTAGATACCAATTAAAATTAAACTAAATTAAACTTAATATATGCAAAAACATAAATATGAAGTTTTATATATGCATATTAAACTCTCATATAATCTCCCCTTTTTGTCAATCATCAATAAAGGGGTAAAAATCAAAACAAAACAAATCTTCTCCCTTTTTTTAATACAAAGAAACAATCTTCAATAAGGGGTAAAAACAAAACCAAATCAATAAATTTTTCTCCCTTTTGTTCGAAACAATGAATCAGCAAAAGGTTGAAAACAAGAAAAATAATATTCTCCCCCTTTTTGTCTAAACAAAAAACAAGGTCAAATAGGGGCGACAATCAATTAAGATATCAATTTAAAATATGTCAAAGTAGCATCTTGATACCAATTGAAAGTAAACAAAAAATATTGATACCAATTTTAAGCAAAACACATGAAAATCTTGATACCAATTGAAATTAAACATAATAAATTTTGAATTTCTAAACAAGGATTTTGATACCAATTGTAAATAATTTTCATTTTGAACATATGATACCAATTTGAAATTTTCAATCATAAAGTATGGGAGTGAAAAAAAATACTAATTGAAAGATGAGATATAACTTTTCTCCCCCTTTATGAAATACCAAAAGAAACATTGCATAAGCTTGTATATGAATACCAATTGAAAACTAATCAATTGAAACAAAGTTGAAGCTCAAGCTTAGCAAAAACAAAATGTATATATGTATGAAAAAAAATAGATACCAACTGAAATTGATATTCTTGGAATAGAAGGCATACATACAAACATATATGAGTATACAAGAAAGGTCAAAATTGATACCAATTGAAAGAATTCAATGATACCAATTGAAACAACAATAATATCAAATGTATATCTCATATTATCTACCACCCAATCATGGTTCAAGTTTTAAATGATTTTCATTTTAAAGCATTCATGAACATGATCTCCCATCCAACCTCCCATAAGAAGGTAGGGGTTTTCAAAATAGATTTGAAATAAGCTTTGTTTGAAAAACTCTATCAAAATGAAGAATACCGTAACTCGTTAAATGGAAAATCTTTTAAACTAGTACGAAGTCCTTCAAGTAAGGAATAAAACAAAATTATATTCATGAAAACATGAAATCCACATGATGATCAACACTCAAGTC
Organism: Agave tequilana; assembly: GCA_038442645.1. Taxonomy (NCBI): domain Eukaryota; kingdom Viridiplantae; phylum Streptophyta; class Magnoliopsida; order Asparagales; family Asparagaceae; genus Agave; species Agave tequilana. The sequence goes on from JAVJIF010024259.1 coordinate 26,995, forward strand.
AATGAAGCATAAATATGACTCATGAAACAAACACATGAGTAATCAATAAAAGTGAGTGTACAAATACAATGTGAAGATCATAATCATGAAAATTGGTAATTAAGCTCAATATTTCTTAAAACAAGAAAACATGAAAATCATTAAAACTTATTTAATCTTCAAGGTATATGTATGTCCTATACAAATTAAAGTATACATACATATCCAAAACACGAGTCCACAAAGATATATGCATGAAGGCACGTGGCTCAAAAGGATGCATATGTATAAACAATAATTTGGATAAAATGGACATATACATGAAGTTAAACATAAACACTTAGATACATGAAAAACTAAATTTTTATTAAAACAAATTTCATTTCAAGGTATATGTATGATTTGTCAACACAAAAAGTATACATACATATCCCTAAACATAATTGAGTCCATATGTATAGATTTGCATGAAAGCCAAATGACTCAAGGGGTATACATGTATATCTTAAAATTTGGCAAAATAGACATATACATGAAATGAAAACACATGATCATAAAACAAAACCAAAATTAGGAATACAAGTTTAAAATGTATGGATCATCAAAACTAGACTATACTAGCACATCTAATAGGTTCAAATAAGCAATCAAGCACAAACATATATAGATTTATTTGTGGCCCACTATATGTACAAATATATACCTAGTCTTAATAAAAACTAACATTTAAACTTATATTCAAATCATGAAGCATCAAAACGGGATAAAAATCAACATGATAAACATAAACATGATTATTAAGAAAATCCACAAGTTATTAAACCTATGATAAACATGATAGCTAAACAAAGGTGAGAACACTAAAATAATTGTCCATATTAAACATGGGTGTCTCAAAATGCTAAACATGTATGTCAAGGATTTAATAAACATGGCACTTTCATAATAATCAATAAACAATGAAACATGCTATAAACAATGAATATGAAAAGCATGTAAACACTAATAAGGAGTTAGGAATCGTTACCAAAACCTAGAAAGCAACTTCCCTTATCTCCAAAACATGGTGGTCTTCTCCACCAAACATCCCTTGAAAGTGATGCATCCAAATAGTTTCCTTTAAGCACGGAACGCATCCACTCCAAGGTACCGCTACTCTCACGTCATGTGAGAGCCCACACCTACATCAAAAACTCTAAGGGCGGTCTTTGGTGCCCACAACTTTTTGATCCATGGGGGTTAGTACCTTCTCTAACCCAAACAAATTTATTTGCTAAATTTACATTATGTAATCTATCAAAGCAAAATTTAGCAAGGTGGCCCTTACGTCCACAATGTGTACAAGTGTACACATGAGCATACATGTGATGGGTGTGTCCGTGAGGAGCATGTGTATGCCGTGGAGGGTATGCATGAATAGATGGAACTTGTTTCTTTCGAAATAAGGATTCCAAACGTGTATGCCCAACAACACATTGGCTCAAAGTGGAGCCCAAATAATCAACACTCTTCTTCAAAACATTTATATTATTTTTAACACTTGAAGATAAAGTGGAGCATGCAAGGGTGATTTAGGTGAAACTACCCTAGCATGGCAAACATGAGAATCAATCTTATTTTTCTTTAAACAAATTTCTAAATCTTTAGAAATAGATGCAATTTTTATTTTTAAAGAATCATTCTCTTTTAAAACAAAATTAATTTTTGAAGACAAGTTTTCATTTTTCTTTAAAACTTTTTCACAATCATTTTTATTTTTCAAGATCTCATTTTCTTTTAGTCCAAGTTCAAGTTGAGATTTCAATGAATCCCTTTCATTAGAAATCTCCTCTTTCTCTTGCAAAACAATGTCAAGTCTAGAAAGCAAATTTTTATTATCATTGTTAATGCCTAGACTTTTCTTTTTCAAAACATTATATTTTTCAATTAATTTTTCACACACAATAGAAAGTTCTTCATTCAAAGCATGGGCATCAATATGATCATCACATGAAGAACTAGCATCAAAACTATCACTATCTAGTTGAGTTTCCGATTATACCTCAAGGGAATCATTCCCTTAGACCGTATAGCATTGTTGTGGCTCGGATTCTCCACTAGATTCCTTTTCTTGTTGGATAGGCGTTTGAAGCTTGGAGGTGGTGGTTGTTGTCAACTTGTTCCACACTGCAAAAGCGGAATCAAGGTTAGAAATACTCATAAGATAATCTTTAGATAATGTGCTTCTAATGGCCTCAAGGGCTTGTGCATTGGCCCCTATATGATTGCGATCACCAAGATAACATCTCTTAGTAGCCGCAAGAAAAACATGCAAACCTAGGGTCTTTAGGTACATGGACATCCTATACTTCCAAACAACAATGTTGGAAGGGTCAAAACTAGGTGGGGTCATGAAGTCCATGGTAAACTATATGTGTGCAAACAAGCAAATGCAAATGTAGATTAGCAAGTAAATGGATCTCACTCCTAGGATGTTAAGCCTAAGTATCAGGAGCGTTGACTCTGATACCAATTGTAAATCACCTAGAGGGGGGGTGAATAGGTGATAATGCTAATCTAGAAACTAAATGCGCTAAATGCGGAAGCTTAAAAACAAATTTTGCAACACACTTAATACAACACACAAGTGTAGCCGAATTTCCCGTGAAGGGCTCTGGACTAACTCCTCTTGATTCCCCTAGATATGGGTTGAGGTGCTATATGAAGCTCTTGGGTTAAGTACAAGTGAGGCACACACAAACAACCAAGCATATAATATGAATAGGCAATATGAAATAATGCAAGGCACACACAAGCAAATAAGATATGAATGAATGAATGATGCTTTGCACAAATGTAAAGAGAGAGAGTTAGAGATAATGGATCAAACGCAAACACAATGATATGTTCCGAGGTTCGAGCCCCTAGCTCTACGTCCCCGCCTTCACCGAGAAGGATTTCTAATCCACTATACTCCCACCGAGGGAACCTCTACCGAAGAGGATTTGTTACAACAAGGGAGTACCGAACTCCTCTCGCAAACACCGCCTCACAACCGAGGGGTAGGCCCGTAGCCAAACAACAACTGATCCACCTCACACTTGAGGGATACAAACGAACAACCAACTCCACCTCACCAAGAGGGAGTAAACACCAATCTCCACCTCTACCAAGAGGGAGCAAACCAATCACCTCAAATCCACAACCTCAACCTCTACCAAAGAGGGAGCAAACAAATAATGAGGGTTTACAATAGGTGGTCTCTTTCAACCACAAACAATCTCTTCTTTTCCACAAATAAAAAGATCCTAAATAGATTAGGATAGAAGATAGGCTCAAGTGTGGAAAACAAGTGTTTTGATCAAAGAAAAACTCTTGGGAAAATACCAAATAGATATTGAAATGAAGAACAATAAACCAATTTCCCAAAAACCTATTTTCTTTGAAAATAACAAAACACTTAAAAACAAATAAGATGGATCTTTTAGCACTTAAAACTCTTTTGAAAACTTGTAAAAACACTTCAGAAAAGTAGGAATTTTTCCTCTTTAAAAACTTACTTAAAAACATGAAGAGATGGGGTATTTATAGCCCCAAAATAAAACTAGCCGTTAGGCTGATCTGGCAGCCTGACAGGCTACCGGTCGGCCGGCCCGGCCGACCGCCAACGGTCAGAAATGTGACCGTTGGGGCAACCCGGTCGACCGCCCGGCCGCCCGAAATAAACAGAGAGCACTGCTCTCAGGTCCGGTCGGCCGCCCGGCCGACCGTCCCTGTGACTGCCAAACGTGCACAAGCTTGTGCACGTCGGTCGACCGTAAGGGTCGACCGGCCCTTGGTACGGTCGACCCATGCGGTCGGCCGTCCCGGCCTGTCAGCCACTGTTCAGGGACAGAAAACACATGTTAAAATATTTCTAAAAATTCTTTTAAGTCTTGTAAAAATACCCAAAAATAGTTTTTATCATTTTGCATTGATATATAAACATGTGATAAAAATTTCAACTCAATTATCAAGTAATTTGAACTATTTTTGTGTCTTATCATTTTTACCAAAAACCAAAACATGTATTTTTATCAAACTTGGATTTTTTCAATACATGAATAGGATAGTCAAAATAAGTTTGTATAGGAAGTTTAAGCATACATGTATAACTAGAATACATCTATTATACATATAAACCATTTAAACTTATTTTGATCAATCTATTCATGAAAACAAATATCGGTTAAAGTAAAACCGAAAAACCAATATCCAAATATAAAACTTGTGAGTTTTGTGCACTTGAGCATGTCAACTATTCTTATCTTTACAAATGGATCTAAACACACTAAACTATGGATACCTAAGTCTTCTTGACGATCTTCATCTTCAAATCGACTCGGTCCAAAACTCCATCCATGAGCTAGGCAAAGGTATGATCTTGATGCTTGAGCCCTGGAATCATCATGTGAAAGCTTCTAAAACACCTCTTTTGGAAGCAATCACCAACTAATATCTTGATTAATAATCTGAGACTAAAAACACAAGAATATTAGTAAATATAACTACATGAGTTAATCATCATCAAAACTAGGGTGGAAGGCCTTTGGGCCAACAAACCTCATTTGGATCAAATTTGGATCGAGTCGACTTGGAGATGGGGATCGACAAGAGGACTTAGATTTGTTTAGTTTAGTTTTATTTTAGATCTTGTGTAAAGATAGTTAGTTTTGATATGCTCATTTGCACACACATACAAGTTCAAAAGTTTGTTGGTTTCAGTTTAACCGGTTTTGAATTTTCAAAGAATATATATGGTTTTCATGAATAGATAGAATCAAAAGAAGTTTGCATGGTTTTATGTATGTTGGACTTATCCATATACATTGTTTGCTTCATAATGCTTAGAAACTTATTTTGATGTATATCTAATTCATGGTTTTAAATTTTGTTCTAAACAAAACTTAGTTTTGGATTTAATGTCAAAAACATAGATATATCATTTATATGTGTAAAATTCTATCCATACACACTATACTTCAAATATGTTTCAATATCATATTTTTGTATTTATAAAAGTTTTAGAGAAAACAGATTTTCATTTCAAAATCTAAGTTTTGAAAAATACCATTTTTGGTTTAAAGCTAAATTTTCAAACTTCAAAAATAGTTCAAATAATTTATAATATGTGTTGAATTTTGATCACACATATTTGTATTTCAAATATTTACAAGAACTTATTTTTGTGAAATTTATACAGTTTTATGAGATTTTATAAGATTTTATCAAGTTAGTTTTCTAACCCTAAAATCTTGCCCTGAGCCTGCTAACGGTCGACCGATCGGTCGACCGGACCAGAGCTCGGTCGACCGGGTGGTTGACCGATGTGCACAGATACATGCACACTGCCTTGGCCTTAGGCGGTCGACGGTACGATCGACCAATCCAGAGAGCTTGCTCTCTAGATCTAGCCCCGGTCGATCGGTCAATCGACTGACTAGAGAATTTGCTCTCTGGTTCTGGCCTCGTCGACAGGGCGGTCGACTGTTTAGGCAAGTTTGCTTGGCACGGTCGACCGGTAACCCCAACGATCAGAAATCTGACGTTGGTCGGTCAACCGGCCGGTGGACCGACGGTCATTTCTGACCTGTTATGGACCCACAACTAGTTTTTTAAGGGCCTATATAAATGGGTCTTTGAGACCAATTTTTACCAAGATTTTCAAGTGCAACTTTTCCTACATTTTCAAGTATTTTTTAACAAAGTTTTCAAAAGAGTTTTGTGCTAAAATTCCCTATATTTATTTTCAAAGTTTTGAAAAATCAAAGAAAATCAAGTCTTTGGGAATTTTATTTGTTCTTCATTTTATATATCCATCAAGAAGTTTTTCTCAAGTATTTTCTTTATTGTTTTATTTTCAAATACTTTGATTTCTCACATACTTGAGCCGATCAATTCTAACCCTATATTTAGGATCTTTGTTTTGTGAGAAAATTATTTGTGATCCTTTGAGATCACTAAGAGAGAGTTTGTGATCATTGGATCACTAAGTTTTATTTCTTCTTTATTTTGTGCTAGGCTTTGTGCATTTCCTCTTGTGTAGAGATCTTTGTGTTTGAGAGAGGAGTTGTGTACTCCGGTGTTGAGTTGTAATTTCTCGGTGGAGGTCCCTTTGTGGAAGGTCCTATGTGAACATAGTAAAAATCTTTAGTGTGAAAACGAGGACATAAAGCAGTGGCTCGAACCTCAAAAACATATCTCAGTATTTGCGTTTGATCCACTATCTCTCAACTCTATCTTTCTTTATATCTTGCATTACTTTACATTGCTCATATCATATACATGCTTGGTATTGTTTGTATGCCCACACTTATGTTCAACCAAGAGAGTTTTTAAAGCACCTCAACTCTTAATTTAGAGAAATCTAGAGGAGTAGTTCCAAAGCTCTTGATGGAAAATCCGGGCTCACTCTTGGTTACTCATAGTGTATTAGCAATTAAGTTTTTAATTTTGTATCATTTGTACTAGATTAGCTTGTACACCTATTCACCCCTTTCTAGGTATAGTTTCAATTGGTATCAGAGCTAGCGCTCCTGATATTCAGTTTAACCACCTGGTAGTGAGGTTCTCATTTGCTAATCTAGTTAATTGCTTTGCACACATTTAGTATACACTCATGGATTATCTTGCTCTACCCATATATGATGCTTCTAACATTGATTTGTGGAAGTTTAAGATGAGTGCATATCTAAAAGCTCTAAGTTTGTATATCTATCCTGCCACTACCAAGAAATCTTATTTTGATAATGACAAGTAACTTAAGGCTAATACACAAAGCTTAGAGGCACTTAGACACATACTAATTAAAAAACATCTTTCTTTAATTTCACATCAGGATTCCGCTTTTACAGTGTGGAATACGTTGACCTCTCTTAAGGAACAAGTGCAATACATTTTGGAGAGAGAACCAAGAAGGGATGAATCCGACCAAACATGCTACGTGGTCCAAGGAAATGATTCCCTTGAGGAAAATTCGGATATCCATCTTGATGATAGTGCTAATTCTTCTTTTGATGATAGTATGAATGCACATACATTAAATGAAGAATTATCTAAGTTTTGTGAATACTTGCTTTTAAAGTACAAAGCTTTAAAAAACAAGAATTTTGATTTAAAAAGAGAAATAAAAACTTATTTTCAAAACTTAATATGATTTTGCAAGAGAGGATTGAGGTTTCAAGTGAAAGAGATTTCTTAAAAACCCAACTTGACCTTACTTTAAAAGAAAATAAAATTTTAAAAAGTAAAAATGATTTTGATCATTTTTTGAAGAAAAATGAGATTTTGACTTCAAAACTTGAATTTGTTTTAAACGAGAATGATTCCTTGAAAAATAAAATTGTTTTGATTACCAAGGACTTAGAATGTATTTCAAAAGAAAAGGATTCTTTGAAAAACACTTTGGTTCAAAAAGAAAAGACTTATATTCCTATTTCCAATGTGAAAAAGAATTTTGTTTACATTGTTTGCTCCACTCCTTCAAATATTGAAAATGATATTTGTGCTTTAAAGAAGACTGTTAACGGTTTGTGCTCCACTTTGAGCTAATGTGCTATGAATCAGAAGAAATTGGAATTCATGTTTCACAAGAAACATGAACCACATATCATGCATACCCATCACGACATACACATGCTTCTATGTGTACACTTGCACACATTGTGATCGCAAGAGACACCTTGCAAAATTTTGTTATTATAGAATAAATATTTCAAATTTAGCAAATAAGTTTTTTTGAGTTAGGAAAGGTGCTAACCCCTATGGACCCCAAGAAAGTGTGGGTACCAAAATTCACTCCTATTATATTTGATGTAGGTGTGGGCTCTCACATGACGTAAGAGTGTTAGTGCCTTGATGGTGTATGCAATTCGAGCTAAAAGATCATATTTATGGATGCATCACTTTCAAAGGATGTTTGGTGGAAGAACCACCATTATTTGGAGATATAGAGAATAGTTCATATGGTTTGGTAACTATCTTTAACTCCCAGTTTTGTTTACATGCTTTTTATTACTGATTGTTAGCATGTTTTAGTTTTAATGCTCATTATGTTAAATACAATGCTTAATAGACTTATGATATACATGTATAGTATTTGAGATACACTCATATTCATATGGATTCATATTTTGTATTCACTTTAGTTTAGCTATTGTATATATCCTAGTGTTAATAATATTTGTATTTACCCTAATGATTATATTTGTTTATGCTTTTATGCTTCATTCTTTGATTACTTGTTTAGATGTAAATTTCATTAAAACTTATGTTTATACTTGTACAATTAGCGAGCTACACTTGATTATCATGTGTTTGTGCTTCATTGCTCATGTGTACTCATTAGATGTATTTGTATAATTTTATTTTGATGATTCTTGCATTTACACTTGTATTCCCCATTTTTGTACATGTTTTATGTTTAGCTTCATGTATACGTTAATTTTGTTTAAAACTTTAGATATACATGTCTATCTTAGAGCCACTTGTCTTTATGCAATATTCTTTTGTGGACTCGTTTATGTTCAGGATATGTATGTATTTTTTAGTTTCGACAAAAGATACATATACCTTAAAGTTTGTTTTATTTTGATGAAGATCGAATTTTTATGACTTTCATGTTTATGAAAAAGGATTTTGATTTATTAAGCTTAATTGTCTTATTTCCATGCATATATTGATTACATGATTTTTGTACATTCTATATCCTTTGTTTACTCATGATTTTGATTCATGAGAATTTATGTGCTTCCTAACTCGTTGAGTGTCAATTATTGTGTATTTAGCATATATTTATGAGATATATTATGTTTTATTTCTTACTTGAAAGATTTCATACTAGTTTTTAAAATTATCATAAAACTAGTTTCGTTGTTCTTCAAATTAGTAGAGTTTTCAAAGATGCTAAAACTATTTTCAAATTATATTTTTAAAAACCCCTACCAACCTAAGGGCAGTTGATGGGTGACCATGCCTTGTATGCTCATTATTGAATATCTTTTAAATATGTGCATGAAAAGGAGGTAGGTATGAGTTATACATCATGATTTTAACGAAAATGTATTTTTGTATACTCATGTTTTCTATATGTATGCATCACATTTCAATTGATATTATATTGCTCTGATCAACATACGTATAGATATCTTCTTGTGCTTATTATACAATGTCCGTACATATTTAAAGGACAAATTATTTTATGCTAAGTTTTATGTTCTTAATGATAATTGATATCTTTACAGATTTATGCGTTGTTTTATTGGTATTTCATAAAGAGGGAGAACAACTCTTGTTTTATATTTCAATTGGTTTTATTTTCAATAGGTATTATTACTCTCACTCCTTATGATGTAAAATATTTTATTTTAGTATATGGTGACATTTTCAATATTGGTATCAAGAATCTTAAATTGGTATTATTCTCAAATTGGTATTTTATTGCAAAATAATTTTAGTATTTACCTAAAAATTATTTTTGCTAAAAATTATTTTTTGCTTTTAATTGGTATCATGTCCTTCTATTGATATCAATTGGTAAAAAGATTATTTTATTTTCAATTGATATAAAGATGGTTTCACTTTCGATTGATTTCTTTCAATTGATTGTTTTTATTAATATCAAGATTTTGTTTCAAAATATTTTTATTGTTAATGTTTATTTTTGTACACCCCTTTGTTGATAAGTAACAAAAAAGGGAGAAAGATTTGTGTTTATGTATGCATGTTTGATTCATTGTTTATGCATATATTTATATATGTTTTTATTTATATCTTAGCTATATTGCATATCTTCATTGTTTTATTTATATGCAATAAGTTAAGGTGGAGCTTCTATGAAGCCTATCTTTAATCTATGCATATATAACCTTATAAGTTTTGTCATCATCAAAAATGGGATGATTGTTGGCCCAGAGGCCTTTCACCTTAGTTTTGATGATGACTAACTTATGAATGTTAGTTTACTAATGATCATGTGTTTAATAAGTTTTAGTTATTGATCAGATCTTAGCAGGTGTTTAGCTTTAACAAATGATATAAAGTCAGTTTTGGAGCTAATACGTGTTGTTTCAAGTGCTCGCGCGTCAAGATCGTATCTAGCACTCGGATGGAGTCAAGTTCATTTGGATCAAGTTTGGATCGAGTCGACTTAGAGATGGAGATCGACAAGAAGACTTTGATTTATTTAGTTTAGTTTTATTTTAGATCTTGTGCAAGGATAGTTAGTTTTGATATGCTCATGTGCACAGACACAAGTTCAAAAGTTTATTGGTTTCGATTTAACCGGTTTTGGATTTTCAAAGAATATATATGATCTTCATGAATAGATAGAATCAAAAGAAGTTTGCATGGTTTTATGTATATTGGATTTATCCATATACAATGTTTGCTTTATAATGCTTAGAAACTTATTTTGATGTATATCTAATTCATGATTTTAAGTTTTGTTTTTAACAAAACTTAATTTTGGATTTAATGTCAAAAACATAGATATATCATTTATGTAACCCCCTGATCCCTGATGTACGTATCACAGTATCAGTACTCGATACGGCGTACAAAGTTGATTTAACCTTTTTGGTAGTCAGATTGCACCGATTTCAGTTTCAGATATTATTTTCCAATATTTTAGATTTTTCAGACTTTTCTGGAAATTTTTCTGGATTATTTTGGAAAATCTCCGTAGTCGGTGTCGACTGACACCGATAATCGGCTCTACGATTTTTAATTCTCAAATGGAGATACATTTTGAGAATCTTCTTTCATATTGTGTCTTAAAATCATATTTTCTGCGTTATGGTATTTTTGGATATTTTTCTGAATTTATGAAAAATCGGGTCAAACCGGTGTCGCCTAGTATCGGCTATACACTCTAGGATTTCTAACTTGCAAACCAAACAAGATTTCGAGAATCCGATTTCATATTCACCCTTCGCGTAATATTTTCTATTTTATGTAATTTTTGGGCACCGTTCGGAGCTAGTCAATTATTAGCCCAATAAAATAATAATAAAATATTATTATTATATTCTTTCTTATTTTTCCTTTCTTCCAGACCTTTCCTCCACCGCCATTTCTCCACCACCACTAAACCCAACCGCCTCCCCCCTTCATAAACTTTCCCTCTCTCTCTCTTCCTCTTTCAAAAATCTTTCTCTCTCCCCTCTCACTCAAAAGCATCTCTCTCTCACTGTCTCTTTGCCCCTCACTCTCTCTCTGTTTTTCTTCCAGCCACGAAAGCAGATCGCCAGCGGCCTTGCCGCCGGCGAGCTGGTGCGCCCGGTGGCCGGCGCGCCACCGGGCACCACACCCACCATCCTCTCTTCTTCTTTTCCTTCCCTTCTTCTTCTTTTCTTTCTTATTCTTCTTTTTCTTCAAACTGTAAATCTCTCTTTCCCCCTCTTCCCCATCTCTCTATTCCTCTCTCTCTCTCCTACTCTCCTCACTTTCTCTCGCCCTGACCCACGGTCGCGCCGGCGGCGACCGGACCGCCGCCGGCGGGCCCCCTCGCCGCCGGCTAGCAAGGCTGGCCGGCTTGCTCGCGCGGCAACAGCAACAGCTGCTGCTGCTGCATTTATGGGTTCACAGCCCATAAATGGGTGTGAATCCAATTCAATACCCGCTTACCCATTACTCTATAAACCCAAAACCCAAACCCGTTAGCCTTATAACCCAATAACCCATCACTTAATTTATGGGTATGGGTCGTGGATCTAAACCCGACCCGTTATGAACCCAAACCTGCTCCCAAACCAATAAAGGTAATATTACATAAAAACCCCTGCTAATATTTATTATTTACATTTAAGACATTTTTATTACATATTTAACCCATTTCTATTACTTTTAGTGTTTGGACGATATCTAGAGCATTCGATGTCCAATTTGGACGATTCTGGAACCGTTGCGATCATGGGAAAAAGAGCTACCTTCTCATAGCCAATTTGTGAGTGTTTTCATTTTATAAATTATATTTATTCATGTTACATTGAGTGAGTGCTTTAGTTAATAAATCGTAGATATGGGTAAATCACTATAACTGGTAATTAAAATATACTTCATTATAGAGAAGTCTATAAAATATAAGTACTAGATGATTATATCAATTCCACATGGTTTTGTTACATCTATCACATCACTGGACATTGTTACTTCGTTATTGCTACATGTATATTGTCACTATGACACTGTCAACATTACAGACCCACGATACACTCGACACAGTATTGCATGTCAACCTCTGATACACTACACAGGACACTATCATTTCATGTTCATGATCACTGTTCCATGGATATACGACACTGATATTTCATGTGCTAGTATCACCGTCCCACGGACATTCTAATGCACTGAACGCACTAGATACCGTTATTTCATGATGTTCCATGTACATGTTGCACTTTTACATAGATACTAAGATTCATGACATTATTACTGCATGGTCGTGAACCACTGATACACTAAGACACTATTACACTGGATATCGCTACATGGATACTCTGTGCACAGTTACTTCATGTTCTTACACCACTGTTATATAGACACACCGGTCTACATGCATTGATTATCTATATATTCCTGTTACATGGATCATGGATTATATTACTGCTCATGGATATACTTGTATTCCCGTTATAACATGACTTATTGTTACATAAGTAATCTGTCATGTATTCTCGTTACATGATTATTTCCCATTCTGATATTGACATTCCCGTTACTGAATACGTGAGCTGTTGATATGCGATGTGTGGAACTAAGTGCCACGTGGATCTAAGCCACGGGGGCCACCTCTAGAATCCCACATCTATTGTTTTTCGTTTCTCGTTATCTTGTTTTATGCTATCAACAGAGCTCATGTCATGTTATCGTGTTACATATACCATGTCATGTACTTGTTTCTGATATACTGTATAGTGAAAGATAATAAAGAGAACTTGGGGATGCGGAGACTTGACGGTTGACTAGATCTTGTCGGGTGGATGTCTGGATCCATTGTTAGTCCCACTGCAGGGGACGTGGTAGGGCTGGCTACCGTTTATATTGTATTGTTTCTTGCTCCTGCCCTAGCGGGTAATCCTGGTCTCAGCAGCCGGGGGTTCGTTTAAAGCCGTTGTCCCGGGTATGCACGGGATACACCCACCTGACTAGAGCTCATCGACCATTGGGTTTCCAGTTAACATAATAAAATGATATAAACAATAGGGACGTCGGGAACACTTGTTATTTGGTCACTCTCTCGTTTGGATAATGGTACCCATATGCCATGTCCGGATGGGTTCGACTGAAGTGCGGGCTCCAGTATGAACTGCCAGTGGTATGGGACACTGAAAGAGATTGATTAAAATACCAGGTGGTACTGATTGTTCTTATTGTATAAATCACACGACATGCTCGACTCATGTATATTATTGTCCCTTTTATATTTGTTACTATTCCTGATATGTTTTCCACGATCATGTCACCTGTATACCTTGTTACACCTCTTGATATTTGTTACACTCCATGTGGTAATACACTATTCATGTATATGTATACTCTGCATTGCATATTGATTAGTCTACAATTCTGCATTATTATGTCGCATTCTCTCACCGCTTTATGAATAAATTGTCGATCTAAACCGTGTTTTGGTCTTTATTGCAGGTAGATCCAAAGTCCAAGGCAAAGATGGAATAAGAGCTTAATTAGACCCAATTAAGGGTAATTAATCCCGCATTACTTGGAGGCCAAGCAAAGGATTCTCTAAAAGATGCATTGAACCTAGACTCCTGCGCTTGTCAGACGAATATTCGGGTGCAAATACCAGAAACGGGATATACCCTGACAATTCTCGCAGCCAGAGGAATAATCTGACAAAAACCAGGGACCTAAGTCCGTGGCACTCGTCTTCTGGAAGCATCTTTTGCCTATAAAAGGCCCTGCAGAGAGCCAAACCGAAAGCAGTCTTCGTTTTTAGGAGTAGGTCCAGATTTTAGTGTAGTGTAGGTGAGTGTTCTTCATTTCTTGTATTTTTCATTTCTTTTTTTTAGATCATTATAGTAGGGCTGAGTGATTTCTAGAGAGAGAAAGCAAGGGATTGATGTAATAGAGAGTGACACTCTATGTAAAGATGCCTCCTTTCTCTTCCAATGTATCTCCTTCACCTTCTACATGATTTCTTACTAGTTTTTCTTCTCATGGCAATCTAACTACTAACCACTAACCATCTAACCACTTACTTGATAATCCACATGAATCGGGTTGCCTCTACAAGGCCTTGTTCTTGCAAGAGCCATTGATGGCCAAAGATGATGGGTTCTAACATCTAACTTGCTAACTTGCTAACCAAGCTAACTCTCTTTATTTCATGCTCTTTTATTTCATACTAGTAGTGTAATGAGTGATGCTTGTATTAGCTTGTTCTTGATGCAATGTTTTGAATGTGATGAACCATCCATGAGCCATGCTTTGTACCGTCTCTTGGAGCCAAGGATTGTGATGGCCAAGGATCAAAATGTGAGGCAACTATCTCGAAGAGGTTAGCATGGTTAGTGGAGCATTAGTAGTTAGTAGCCATGAGTTTTCTTTTATCTTGATTTAGAAATCGTTTTCCAAACTCTTTTCTCATTTTTCTATCGGTGTTTTTACCATCCTTCTTAGTTCATCTTAGTTCCATTTTCTTTTTCTATTTTGATTTCCAAAGCACTTCACTTTTGTTTTTACGTCGCCGTTTTCATCGCTCTCCTCACCTACCACATTCTTGTTTTCCTTTTCTTTTCTTTTTCATTCTTTTTCATTCTTTCAACAAAGAAGAAGTGTTAACAACTGACGTGAATAGAGACTGTTAATGCTTCTATCGCCTCCCTTCCCTGTGGATTCGACCCGTTAAGCCAATGTTATAACGGAAGTATCGAGGGTACATTAGCACATCCGAGCTTTTCATCGATTTTACATAAAACACATTTTTGAGTGCTAGTTCCACCCCGATCAAAATTTTTTGGCGCCGTTGCGGGAAAGGGAATGGTTTTAGTTTCACGTTTTTGTTAACATTGTCTTCTCTGTTTTGGTGTGCAGGACAAGATTTACAGGTGCTTAATATTGCAGTACATAAACTAGCTTTACATCTCCCTGCTCTTGAAAGCAGGGCCCCAGATTCCAAAGAAAAGCTGTGCAACCGCAACATTTGCCGCGAAAACGCGGCCATTTTGTGATGATTGTAAATTTTGTTGTTCTGGGATGTGTGAATTGTAATAGCTAGTGGATTTGTACTGCTATCTTTCTTGCTTTGATTGCCTGCACACCATAATAAATAAAAGAACTAAAATACGGTATTTGGACGCTTTTAAAACGGTTTAGACATTTGCATTTAGGCACGTGTCAATTCATTTCCAATATACTGTATTTTGTTCTGTTGTTGTGCTCTGGATGGAGATGTACATATGGCAATGCATATAGCATAGGACAAACACGTGGGTGATTTATCGCTTTGTGTTATATTCTTGTCTATATTGCACACTTGCACAAATTGAACTTAAGGGCAAAACCATACAAGATAAGGTGGGGATTTAATCACCCTTCCTTAGCCCAAAAACCATCTCCCCACTTACACAACCCAAGCCCTAATAAAATTTGAATAGACGTTGGCCCCTAGGGACATCTAGGTCTAGGTCAACCCTCTTATTGGCTTGGTTTTGATTTTTCTTTTCTTTTGTTTGTTGTTTGATTTTTTTTCTTTTTGTTTGTGATTGTTTATGAAATGGTATTCAACAAAAATAATTCTTTCAATCCGAACATGAATCCATATTTCACACCAACTCCATTCTATTCGGATAATTCCAACCCGGCGTTTTACAATATGCACCAACCACATACACCAGGTTGGCCTTATCCGAATCAATACAACCCATACCCACATTCTCATAACTATAATTTTCAAATAATTTCAACTCTTCACAGAGTCAATGGGGATTCAAGTCCCCCGAGCTAAATTTTCAACCTCCTTGTGCCCCACGTCCACCTTGTCCATCATTTTCACCTTATCCACAATATTCATTCCCCGAATGTGCTTCCTAAACTCCTTTTTTCTGAACCACCAGTTGAAGAAAAATCTAAGTTACTAAAGAGTTTAGAAGCCAATCTACAAAGGGCCGAGCAATAACTTCAAGAAACATTGGCCTCTCCAATTCCACAATATTTTCAAGAGTCTTACTCAATTCCACCTCCTCATAATGAACAACCATTTGCCTTGGAAACGAGTAAAGAACTCTTGTGTGAGTCCAATCTTCAATCTCTACACATTTTTGACTCACATTATTCACAAAATTTTCAAAACCAAGATTCATATACTCCCATTCTAGAGCAACCACTTGGAGATACATCATATCTAGATAAGAGTTTGGATATCTTGTAGGAGTCTTTATTACAATATCAAAAATCACATGCCGAGTCTATCAATAAGGTGGAAGAACAATTGAGTCAATTGGTTAACATTTTTAGGAATGAGGAAACTCTATCTTATCAACCTTTGACCAATTCAACTATGCCAAACTCTATTGATATGACCCAAGACTCTTGTCATTTTGGAAATCAAGATTCAATTTCAGCACACCCACCTGAACTTGTCCAAACTTCAGATCCCATTGACATTTTGACAAGTTATCCTTTTCCTGAAATTGAACTTGAGCAAGAATATGATCCTGAACTTCCACTTGATGATTCTTTTCTACTTCCTGATTCAATTATGACTCGGTGTCTTACCTGATTTCACTCCTTTTCCCGAGTCAGTATTGGATCCAGTGCCAGTTCATTGTGAAATTGAATCACAAATCATTTATGATGATCATATTGAACTTGACCAATTTCATACTTTTGAAAGTCCCATAGATAAATTGGCAAGTTCTCATTTTTGTGGAATTGAACTAAATGAGGAATGTGACTTTGATCCTCCAATTTGTGATCTTGTTCAAATTCCCGAATCACTATTGACTCCGGTTTTGTTACCCAATTTGAGCAACATTTTAGAGTCAGTTTTGATTCCCATACCTGTCATTCCTGAACTTGAATCACCACTAATAGAAAGTCACATTCCATCATGGGGAAATGAATGTGGACCTGAGCTTCATCTTCTTGATTTGGACCCACTTCCTGAACCGATCTCGACTCCCGAACCTTTACTTGACTTGAGTCATTTTTCTGAGTCGATATTAGTTCCTATATTTCCTGAGTCCAAATCAATCATTCCATTCTGGGACAAGGGTTTTGAAAAATTTGACTCCGAAATTATTTTGAAAATTTGGAAATTAGATGGGTAAATTTTTTAATAAAAATCATAAATACATACATCTTTTTAGTGGGTTGTATCATGGAGGTTTCTGGTGGGTTCCTCAGGACTCCACGCAAGAATGATTGGGTCGCATTTCGTGGACCAATCAGACCGCCACCGGAACCACCACCTTGAGGTAATTTTCCTTCCCTCTCTATTTGTTTCATGCATACATATATCACGATGCATTGAGGACAATGCATGAGATAAGTGTGGGGGAGGGTTTACTAACTTAGAGTTTTTAGATTTTCTTTCTTTTACACTTCTTTTATGATACTTTTAGAAATCTTCTCTTTTGTATAGAAATTTTTCTCTTTCTTTAAAAAACTTTTTGAAATAAGAGACAAAGTTTTGATCTATTTTTAAGAAAATTAAGATGATCTTAGAAATTAAGGAAGCCTTAATTATGACATCTTAAACCTAGTTGAAATAATAGATCTTGTTTAAAATTATAGGCTAAGTAAGATAAATTGGAGAGATATTTTTATCTTGAATATTTTGCCTTAGATAATATACACTTCACACTTACACATTTTTGGGATGGAAACAAAGACCTAAAATGCCATAAAAAAAGCAAATAAAAAGAAAAAAAATATATGTGAATAAAATATCACTTATTAAGCTGGATAATTATGCCTCAAGAAGCATGATTGTTCACGCCTAACGGTGGTAAAAAAAAATCAAATAATCCCCCTTAGTTTTGTGGCCTTGTTTACTCGAGTCCTTAAACCCGAGGGATGTTTTCTCATCTGGTGCCCTAAAACTGTCTGGTCTGAGAGTCATCGGTTATAGGCTCATTACATGGGTGAACTAGAAAGCCTAAGAAAACTAAGGGAAGAAAAAAAAGAAAAAAAAAAAAAAAGAAAAAAATAATATAAATAAATGGCTTGATGGTTAGAGTTGAAATCCCAAAAATCTTCACTATCACAGAGTGCATATTATCTAGGTTTTATGAGAGATAAAATATTCAGTCCAATTTTGAATTCTTACCTTAATTGAAGACAAGATCTTGCATGGAGACTAAGTTTAAGAAAGAATGATTTTTGGTGGACTTATAACCTTAGATCGCTTATATTTTTGCAAAAATATTTCATAAACTTGTCTCTCTTTCAAAATGCGTTTTCCAATACTAACATTTGTCTTCTTTCTTTATGGATTTTGTGGGTGCAATCCGCTGAAAACCCTCAGGAGACAAACACTCCTCCTCTAGGAAAACCTAGAGGTTTAACGGCTTGTTGCACACGCTCAGTGCAATCGCGTCACCTGCGAAAGTGGTGTAATAACCTTTATAGTATAGTTTTTTTTTTCTTGTTTTGCTCGGGACGAGCAAAAGAATAAGTGTGGGGGTGTGATTAGTCTACAATTCTGCATTATTATGTCGCATTCTCTCACCGCTTTATGAATAAATTGTCGATCTAAACCGTGTTTTGCTCTTTATTGCAGGTAGATCCAAAGTCCAAGGGCAAAGATGGAATAAGAGCTTAATTAGACCCAATTAAGGGTAATTAATCCCGCATTACTTGGAGGCCAAGCAAAGGATTCTCTAGAAGATGCATTGAACCTAGACTCCTGCGCTTGTCAGACGAATATTCGGGTGCAAATACCAGAAACGGGATATATCCTGACAATTCTCGCAGCAGAGAGGAATAATCTGACAAAAACCAGGGACCTAAGTCCGCGGCAATCCTTGGATCTGCGGCAATCCTTGCGGATCCGCGGCAATAGTAAGGAGCCACGCGTCGATTTTCGACGCGTGGCCCCGTCTCGTCTTCTGGAAGCATCTTTTGCCTATAAAAGGCCCTGCAGAGAGCCAAACCGAAAGCAGTCTTCGTTTTTAGGAGTAGGTCCAGATTTTAGTGTAGTGTAGGTGAGTGTTCTTCATTTCTTGTATTTTTCATTTCTTTTTTTTAGATCATTGTAGTAGGGCTGAGTGATTTCTAGAGAGAAAGCAAGGGATTGGTGTAATAGAGAGTGACACTCTATGTAAAGATGCCTCCTTTCTCTTCCAATGTAATCTCCTTCACCTTCTACATAATTTCTTGCTAGTTTTTCTTCTCATGGCAATCTAACTACTAATCACTAACCATCTAACCACTTACTTGATAATCCACATGAATCGGGTTGCCTCTACAAGGCCTTGTTCTTGCAAGAGCCATTGATGGCCAAAGATGATGGGTTCTAACATCTAACTTGCTAACTTGCTAACCAAGCTAACTCTCTTTTATTTCATGCTCTTTTATTTCATGCTAGTAGTGTAATGAGTGATGCTTGTATTAGCTTGTTCTTGATGCAATGTTTTGAATGTGATGAACCATCCATGAGCCATGCTTTGTACCGTCTCTTGGAGCCAAGGATTGTGATGACCAAGGATCAAAATGTGAGGCAACTATCTCGAAGAGGTTAGCATGGTTAGTGGAGCATTTAGTAGTTAGTAGCCATGAGTTTTCTTTTAGCTTGATTTAGAAATCGTTTTCCAAACTCTTTTCTCATTTTTCTATCGTGTTTTTACCATCCTTCTTAGTTCATCTTAGTTCCATTTTCTTTTTCTATTTGATTTCCAAAGCACTTCACTTTTATTTTTTACATCGCCGTTTTCATCGCTCTCCTCACCTACCACATTCTTGTTTTCCTTTCTTTTCTTTTTTATTCTTTTTCATTCTTTCAACAAAGAAGAAGTGTTAACAACTGACGTGAATAGAGACTGTTAATGCTTCTATCGCCTCCCTTCCCTGTGGATTCGACCTGTTAAGCCAATGCTATAACGGAAGTATCGAGGGTATATTAGCACATTCGAGCTTTTCATCGATTTTACATAAAACACATTTTTGAGTGCTAGTTCCACCCCGATCACATATATTCTGCTTTATGTATACGTTGTAAACTTCATTACTGTATATGCACAACACAATAGTATGGTTATGTTGCACACTGCGCATCTGCATGTTCATTTCCGTCACGTCATCACTATATAACAGTATGTATTATATAAAACTGGATATTACTGTAGACATGACCCGCTGATAACATACTAGGTAGTGATGATATTAAAATATAACATTTTTATCTTTCTAATGATTATTACATTTCTATTATATGGTATCACCGATACATAAACGTGAATTATATATTATTATCATGCTTGTAGTACGATAGTACATATTACTGCCTCCTTCATTTTATCACTCACTAGGTCGCTTTCTGACGACCCTGAGTTTGCGTGCCCAGGTTGGAGATCTGAGTTATCGTACTGTCAGATAGTCCATTGGATTCACATAGGAGACTCGTCCTCGAGACCATTCATAGATATCTTTGTGATTTGTTTATGTTATCTTATTTATCCCTATTTTTCCTATCTATTATGATCACTAACCTTTTCTGCAGGTATTCTTTTACTTATTTCATGCTGAAACTCATGTATATATGGAAGTTATTTCCTGTACTAAGGCTTAACGTACGTACGTGAGGGTATCTCCGCCCTGCGTATGTGCGTCACCATAACGTCCCTGTACCTGCGGGATCGGGGCGTTACAATTTATATGTGTAAAATTCTATCCATACACAATATGCTTCAAATATGTTTCAATATCATATTTTTTATTTATACAAGTTTTAGAGAAAACGGATATTCATTTCAAAATCTAAGTTTTGAAAAACATACCGTTTTTGGTTTATAGATAAATTTTCAAACCTCAAAAATAGTTCAAATAGCTTGTAATATGTATTAAATTTTGATGACATATATGTGTACCTACAAAATTTACAAGAACTTATTTTTGTGGAATTTTTAGAGTTTTACGGGATTTTATAAGAATTTATCAAGTTAGTTTTCTAATCATAAAATCTTGTCCTAAGCCTGCTGGCGGTCGACCGACTGGAGCTCAATCGACCAGGCGGTCGATTGATGTGCACAGATACGTGCACACTACCTTGGCCTTGGGCCGGTCGACCGCACAGTGGTTGACGGCCGGTCGACCGATCAGAGAGTTAGCTCTCTGGTTCTGGCCTCGGTCGACCGGGCGGTTGACCGTTAGGCAAGTTTGCCTGGGGCAGTCGACCGGTAATCCCAAGGCTAGAAATCTGACCGTTGGCCGATCGACCGGGCGATTGAACGACAAGTCATTTCTGACCTGTTCTGAACCCCAATGGCTAGTTTTTCACGAGCCTATATAAATGGGTCTTTGAGGCCAGTTTTCACCAAGGTTGACTGGTAGGTCGACTGATTAGAGAGTTAACTCTCTGTTTCTGGCCTCGGTCGACCGGGCGGTCGACCGTTAGGCAAGTTTACCTGGGGTAGTCGACCGGTAACCCCAAGGCTAGAAATCTGACCGTTGGCCGGTCGACCGGGCGATCGACCGACAGGTCATTTCTGACATGTTCTGAACCCCAACAGCTAGTTTTTCAAGAGCCTATAAATGTGTCTTTGAGGCCAGTTTTCACCAAGATTTTCAAGTGCAATTTTTCCCACATTCTCAAGTTTTTTAATAAAGTTTTTAAAAGAATTTTTGTGCCAAAATTCTCTATCTTTATTTGTTTTTCATAGTTTTGAAAAATCAAAGAAAACAAAGTCTTTGAGAATTTAATTTGCTCTTCATTTTATATATCCATCAAGAAGTTTTTCCTAGGTATTTTTTTGTTGTTTTATTTTCAAACACTTTAATTTCTCATATACTTGAGTCAATCAATTCTAAGCCAATTTTTAGGATTTTTGTTTTGTGAGAAAATTGCTTGTGATCCTTTGCGATCACCAAGAGAGTTTATGATCATTGGATCACTAAGTTTTATTTCTTCTTTACTTTTGCTAGGCTTTGTGTCTTCCCTCTTCTGTAGAGGTGTTTGTGTTTGAGAGAGGAGTTGTGTAGGTGTTGAGCTGTAATTTTTCGGTGGAGGTCCCTTGTGGAAGGTCCTGTGTGGATATAGTGGAAATCTTTTATGAGAAGGAGGGGACGTAGAGCAGTGGCTCGAATCTCGAAACATGTCTCAGTGTTTGCGTTTGATCCACTATCTCTCAACTATCTCTCTTTATGTCTTGCATTGCTTTACATTTCTCATATCATATACTGCATGTGCCCACACTTGTGTTCAACCAGAGAGTTTTTAAAGCACCTCAACTCATAATTTAGAGGAATCAAGAGGAGTAGTTTTAGAGCCCTTCACGAGGAATTCAGGCTCACTCTTAAATATAAATAGTGTGTTAGCAATTAAGTTTTAATTTGCATCATTTGCACTAGATTAGCTTGTACACCTATTCACCCCTTCTAGATATACTTTCAGATTCCACATACTGCTTACAAAAGACTTAATCCATACATGTTGTTCATATCATTCAACAATTTATTTTATCTCAAATATATAAATATGAGAATTAAATAGCAAATTTATCTCAAGTAGAAAAAATATGTTATTTTAGGATCTTATTACAAACAACCCCTAAATTGCAATATTACAATTTCTAAACTGATTCTATAAATTTTGAATTGGATAAAAATATCCTGAAATTAATTTGGACTAATACTGTGGATACTAAATTTCTGTAGAACTGCAGAAAAGTCTCTGGATTCAGCTTTTATTTTCAGGACAGTCATAGATTGTAAATTGCATTTGCATAAAGTTACTGGAATATTAACAGTAAGTTCAGAATCAAAACAGAATTAAGTTTCTGGTATAATTCTATTTTATCAAGGATTCTAATATAAAAGAGAGTCAAAATTCCAACATATTAATGATTGTATTTGTCTTTATTTTCCAATAACTAATGAAATAAAATCCCAACAAATATTCTATTAAAATATGTTATCCAGTAAAGAGACAACAAACTTTATTTTATATTACACAAAATTCCAGTCGACTGCATATAATAACTCTAAGCGTGTGCAGTCTGTACAGAGTAATAAGAAGAAAGAAATAGAATTTTATCTTTCTATTTTATTTATTTTATTTTATTTTATCTCTATTTTATCTTATCATGCATGTTTAAAACAGAGATAAATTCAACCATGAAAGAAAGAAATTCAAATCCTTTCAATTAAACAAGAGGTAAGGATCAAATAAATCAAAACTCTTGTTAATATTTAAATAATCACAAGATTAAATTATCTTTTTACAAGATAAGCAAGATTGAACCGATTGTTAAAGTATAGATATTACTCTGATACCAAATGTTAGCAATTATCAAAATAGATTGATTGTATAAAAACTTAAAAGCGGAAAGAATAGATCGTACATTCAGCCATAGCAATTAAATTCAAATTCTTATTATAATAAAATAAAAAAACACCAGAATTTTTGGGATTCATTAGCTAGTCTATCCAAAATTTTATATTTATGAAAAGATGAATCTCATAAACTTTCTTATAAACCAGAGACTCTTATCCCTTAAGATTATTTCACACACTTGATATATCCTCTTCCTATCAAAAAGACATAAATAACAGTAAGATGGGTAGTTGTAACTCCACAAACTGTGTCCCACATTTTAAGAAAAATAACTTTTAGAGGGGTTTTTTTCTTTTAAACTTCAAATGGGCAATAAACTAAAAAATGGTTATATTTTATCAAAATAAAATAATATCCAACGCAGTAGGCTGCCTATTCATTGATATAGTCCCACCTATATAGAGGCAAAGCTATTGGTCTAGTTGGTTGTGTCGAAGGGGCCGTTTGTTTCACGTAAAAGTCCGTAATTCGTAAGTGACTTACAACCCAGTTATAATTACGGCGTTTGTTTGGACCGTAATTCGTAAAAGACTTACGCAACGCAACTACCACTCACTTGCAACCCAATTATCACTCACTTACAGCCCAGTTACGGTTAATTTTGTGGTCATGCAAATTTGTATTATTTTTTATGTTAATATTAATTTTTTTAATATTTAGCATTTTTAATATTTATTTACAATATTAAAATTTTTAAATACCAAATAGTTAATTTTGTGGTCAACTTTTTCGCTTACGACGTACACATTACGACAATCAAACACCGTAAAACACAATACACTTTTCCACTTACAACTTTATATTACCAACCAAATACCATAAAGCATATATGCATGTAACTCATTTACAACTGTAAAAGACTTTGGGCGTGTTTGTTTCGCCGCAAAACGCCGCAAAACGCAAGTCGTAAAACTTCTTTTCCATTTTCCGTTTTTGTTTCGCTGAAAAACAAGTTGCAAAATGCAACTCTTCTTTTCCCACTTGCAGTTGCTACAGTTAAATTTGTGGTCTTGTAAATCTCACTTTTACACTCATATTTTCCCACTTGTAGCTGCTGTAGTTAATTTTGTGGTCATGTAACTCTGACTTGTAGTACACTTACAGTTCAAAACAGTTAATTGATAATCAATATATAATTTAATATTATTAAATATTTAATATTTTAAATAGTGTTCAATTTTTATTTAATTATTTTATATTTTAAACTTTAATTTTTTTATTGTTTTAATATTATTTAATATTTAATTATTTTACTATTTTAATTTAATATCTTTATTTAATATTTTATTTAATACTTTAATATTTTATTAATATAACAATATTATACTTTACTATATATTTAATTATTATTTTTTAATATAAAAATTACTTTATTAATATCATAATATATTTTATTATTATATTAATATTTTATTATGTAATATTGTAATAATAATTCAGTAATAATACTATAATGATAATTTATTATTAAATTATAATTATATTTTACTTTGTTATTTTATATTTCTATAATATTACAATAATATTATAATAATTTTCAAGTATTTCTAATATTATAATATTATAACTATATTTTATTATTTTTGTAGATTTTTTAATATTTATATTTTATTAGCATTCTTAAAATTTATTAATGTTCTTTAGATTTTCTTAAAATTTTATAATATTTATTTAGTTAATATTTTAGTAATATTTTACTATTTATACTAGTATTTTATTAATATTATTGTTATAAATAAAATATTAAGAATATTAATTTTTTATCTCAAATTTATTAATACATTTAATTTGTAATAGTAATTTTAATTTAATAGTATTTATAATATTTAAATCACTGCTACAGTTAATTTTGTGGTCAACTTTTCCACTTATACTTTTACATTACCAACCAAAAACGTAAAGCACAATATACTTTACCATTTACACTTTAACTTTATCAACCAAACACCGTAAAACACAATATACTTTTCCATTTATACTTCACTTTATCAATCAAATAACGTAAAACACAATATATTTTCTCTTCTACAGTTCAATTTTTCCATTCTCGTTTTACGACTTAGACTTGCGATGTTTGGCAACGAAACAAACATGCCCTTTATCAATTACGACTTACAAATTACGGTCAATTACGACAACCAAACAGACCCAAAATG
This sequence comes from Agave tequilana, assembly GCA_038442645.1. NCBI lineage: Eukaryota > Viridiplantae > Streptophyta > Magnoliopsida > Asparagales > Asparagaceae > Agave > Agave tequilana. The sequence goes on from JAVJIF010024259.1 coordinate 52,666, forward strand.
TAGCCTGTCTTTAACAGTGTACGCTCCTCCTGGAGAATGAACCCAGATCAACCTTTCGTTTTGTGAAATCATAGGACACTTTCTTCTTATACACGGTACAAAGAAGAAAGTAATATTATTGCTACTGAGACTTTCCTCAGTTGTAGGAGCATAAGATGGTTATGAGAGATCCCAGGTTAAGATCAGATTGAGTGCTTGTTAAAAAAATGAATACCAGTTCAACGATCAGCACATCAAATTCAAACTTTAATTGTAATACACTAGAAAAGAATCCATGAAATGAGGATTTTTCAACATCAAGGCGATTGGAAAACCAACAAGCCAATCCTTGAGAGCTGTTAACAGATCAATAACTTTAGTCTACATGAAAGCTGCCATCTGAGGGAGACCCTCTCTGAAATAACAACTGGGTCATCCTTGATTTCCTCTGAATTTAAAGCTTAAGAGCATGTGCAATCAAATAGGCCCCCAAAAATTCTTTTGAAATCAATAATCTGCATCACAGGTCGATGCACCGCATTGTTCAGACCGCGCTCTTCTCGCCTTGGGTGGTTGAATATGCCCAAATTGGTTTTGCAGGGGTCGGACAAGGCCTTTACTCCCAGTGGGTTGTTCTTGCTCTGTTTATCAAACCAAAGTACAAACAATGTCATTAAAAATCAAACAAAAACAGATATGCTAGTGTATCTCAATAAGTTTTAAAAAGGAAGAGAACTTTTCGCCATATTGATATATCAGTAAGTTACCGTGAGACAAGTTCCATCTCGGATATTGCACACAGGGTAGTCATGTGGGCAGCAGCTGTAATGGTTAGCGCAGCAGGTGGCTGCCTCGAGAGGGCAACATCCCCAGGAGAAGCAATGGCTGCCATATCCGTAGACGCAACAGCAAGTGCTGCTCTCTGGGCAGGAATAACGCTCATCGCAAACTGTCGGAGGCTTCAACGGAGGAGAAGGAGGAGAAGGGCCAGGGTTTGGTGGATTTGGCTTCGTTTTATAGGATATGATGCTTCCACTGCGATACCACATTTGCTGCAGCATCCTTAATGTTACGTTCCATTCTAATGAAGCCGATTCTCCCCAATCCTTTCCCCATGAGTTCTTCACAATCCAGTAGTCCTTGCCGTTTTTCAGTACCATAACCAACAGCAGTGACACCGTGGTCCAGATCGCTTCCACAGCGTCCATTGAATATTCCCTGATGCAGCATAAAACAATGTAATGATGCATAAATTCAGCATATTTAAGCTAGCCTTGGATATTGCTAGACAAGCAGAAAGACAGTAACATATTCATTATTTCAGAAATCTGCATTATGCTAAAAATGTTATAAAATTACCAAATAATAGAGGCGGCTCATCAGTTAGAACAAAATAAATTTTGATAGCAGAATTTCACATGCAGTAGAAATACATTAAGATTTCACATAAGCACCAAAATTATATGATGTGGTTTATTATGATTTAGATCATTAGTAGCATTTTTCTCATAAGGACAATGATTATTCAATCAATTGTCTAATCATTAAAATGTGATATATGATATGGCTTAAGAAAGGGCATACAGTACAACTAATGCGAAAAAAGAAAGGAATCCAATTCTACATAGATCAACGAATACGGTATATGACAATGTATCTAAAATTCTGAAAAAGAGAGAATTAGAGAAAGAGATGCAATGTGAAGTAATAGAAGTAAGAAAACAATCGGCCATGCTTGTAAATTGCTCATGAGCATATATGTTGTCATCAGGTAAGTAAATTATTGATCAGAAAATAAACAATACTAGTTCCCTACATATTACAATCTTATATGTTGGCAGTTACTGCTAGCTTGATCCTAACTAGAAATACATACTGATTGATACAACTGAAATTCCCTGCCAGCAGCTTCTATAGCAACACTAACGGGCTGGTTTGCCACGGCTTTCTTCAAGGCAATCTCACTGTTTGGTGGAACGAGTTCATATTTATCGATTGAAACTACCAGTGCATTATTCATCTGCAGTGACAACCGTCCACTATCGGAACAGAGCCATGAAAGAAAAAGGAAAAATGTTGAAAGTGTGGAAGGAATGAGTAGATCACCTTGTATGCGTCGCATTTTCCACCACGAGCCTTGTAAGGATAGTCCTCTTCACTATCGATACCATCATTTTTAATGATGAATTCAAAAGCATGGTCCATGAGACCACCCTTGCAACCCTGGTTATAGGTTGTATCACAATCCACCAGCTCCTGCTCTGATAGGGATATCAGGTTTCCAGTAACAATCTTGTTGATCCCTTCCACTGCAGCCACCGCGGAAAATGCCCAACAGCTCCCTTCAACATCATAAAGAAAACAAACTCGTCATAAATCCTAAGAATCTTGATTATAGCAATTGTGAAATTGTATAACAAGAAGAAGAATCAGGAATACTAGCAGAGGACTGACCACAGCTCCCTTGGTCTTTGGCCGGGGTAACCGCGCCTCTTGCTCTCCAATCCACGGATCTTGGTAGCTTTTCTAAGTTATTGTACTGGTAGCGGTCGCTCCTCACTCCGGCAAGGCTGAGGCGAGTGGCATTGGTCCTGATACCTAAATAGACCAATCGATACTCCTCGTTGGTCAGATCAGCGAACCGATTCAGGCCCAGCCTGAAAGAGTGGTGTCCAGCATCTGCAGCTGCATTGTGGCTGTCAATAAAGCGGAGGTTGTCCTTGAAGACTCGGAACCTCCTCTCTTTCTCCCAAGCACACTGTTTGCCCTCCCGTGCTTCACCAGCCATTCGTCATACAGCAACCTCATCTCCTCCTCGCTCCTCTGCATCCCTCCATAGCTTATGATGGACATCTCAGAACTTGCAGATGCCAGAGCTAAGCAGGCTAAGAAGAGGAGGTTAACTGGTACCAAGGAAGATGGGCCCATTTTTCTCTCTCTAGGATTGAATCCAAGAGAGAAAGCTAAAGAGAAAGAGAGAGAGAAAGAGAGAGAGAGGACCAAACTAATTTCTGAGCTCCGTATGAGGGGCGATAGAGGTTTATATAGGCCAAGAGAGAGAGAAGCAGTGGAGATAGGAGGTTTTGAATTATTTTGGCGGTGGGGGGATCATTGACAGATATACTGCATTTTCTGTGAATAATGTGCCGCTGTTGGCCAATGATATGGATGAACAGTTTGGATCGAAAGAAACTATGTAACTGATCAAGTAAGTGTTCAGAGACAGATAACAACAGGAGAAGAGAGGTGGGGTGTTCTCTCTCTCAGTAAATATTATGTAATCGATCAAGTGGATCCTGAACTCTGATCACCTACTTTTGATTCCGTTTCTCATGTCTGTGTCCTGTTGATTCTTGGTGTAGATTCTTGTACAGCTGCAACAACAAGCTGATAACATTTTGATCATCCGTAATTGTAACCTAAATATTAGAAGATTGAGAAATGGAGGGTGTTGATTCATTGGCCAACTGAGTTTTAACTTGTTATCCTGCTGGTTGACAGTTGACAGTGGAGCATTGTGAAGCTGCCAATGTCTGACTTCCCTCGAAGGAATCATTGATGAGCAACTTTAATTAAAAAAGGGTGTATTATTATTATGATGGAGAAAATCATTAAGACAGTTGTTTTTTAAATATATGTATATCACCACCATAAGTTGATAATTCAATTTAAGTTCCCTTTTTCTAAGAAAATGCAAAGCCAACAAACAAAAATTCAGATGGGCGCTCACATAATGGAGTCACAAAGGCTTTGAAAAGAAAGCTATATGATCTTCGTTTGAACTTGGCATGTGGGTAGAAAAGAACAAATTGACACATGGCTGGGGGATCACAACAACAAATATCTTGGATCTAAGACACAGATAATTGAATGTGAAGGACGACATTAATTGGATAAAAAGATATGAAATGAAAAATTAAATAATGGTACCTGGCCATGTAAATACTCTTACCTCCAAGATGAACAAAAACGAATTTTAAGAAAATCACGAGACGATGATCTCAAAACGATGAAAGGCAGTCATCTGCTCATGGTGGTATTCACCAATCGGAAAGCTTTAATTTCCCAATGTGCCCTGATTTCTATTAATTATTAAATTATTATTATTTTACAAGGAATAATTGTATTAATCTCTAAATGTGGGACTTGGAGCGCTTATGTGCAAACGAACCAATAAGAATAAGAAAATTTTGGTTACATCCACGTATTGTTTTAACGTAATTAGGAAAAAAACTCAGCTCCATAATTTGTTTGGCCTCAGTCACATCTATGTTAGTAAAAAGCAATCAGACAAATCAAATTATTTTTTCATATAATTTTGTTTCTATTTTTTCTTTTCCTCAGATCCAGTGATTGTTTTTCACTGCTTGGGCTGAAGGAAGCGTGCTTCACATTGCAGGTGAGTCTCGTCGTGAGCGGTTTCAACACCATGAATTATTTGATTTTGATCTCAAGACGATAGAGGGGATCAAATCGAATCGTTCGCATAGCAGGGAGAGTCAAATTCAAAAACATGACATTTTTGTGAGGATTGCAATAATGATCGCGGTCGTATAAAGACTAAAAACAAGCATTTTTTTATGGAGTGCAATTATGGTCAGTAGTTCTAATAAAAATGATTGTGATCATGATTGCAGTCCTCATAAAGACTCAGAGTAGAACACTTTTGTGTGGATTGCGATCATGCCCGCAGTCATAATAAAAACTCAGAAATAAGGCATTTTTGTGAGGATCGCGATCAAGGTCTCAGTCCTCAGCTTAATACTGCGAGAGACATTAAGTCCTTTTCACAGCTCTAAAATGTGCTCAACAGTGCTTCTGTACTCGGCACGTTGGCGTGCGGGGACCCTCAGTACGCGTTCTGCGCTTGACACGTGGGCACACGTCCTTTCTTTACAAAAAAGAGGTGGCTGAAGCGAATTAAATTTTGTGAGTAAGGTTTTTCCTGATCACGTTTTGACATGAATGGGTAAGACAAATCCTCCTAAGAATAATAGACGAGGGACTTAACTAAATTTAAGCGTAGCAGCAGCTGCAGCAACATCATCATCATCATAATAATAATAATAGCTAGTTGGAAAATAGAAACTCTCAGGTTCAAGATCTCGCTATGGCCCGTGTTTAAAAAAACGAAGAAATAATAATAATTATTATTACTATTACTGTTCTTCTTATTATTAGTAGTACTACTACATCATTAGATAGATCATATTTAGATGAACTGAGAAGGAAATAAAATTTTGGTGTTCGTAACTCTGTTCAGAGTGATCAAGGAACTGGGTGCGAGCCAAGTCTGGGTCCGATCCACTGATTTGATTAAAGTCGAGTTTCGGCCAAGTATTTATAACTTATAAGTGGCCTTGTTTCTATTTTGGGCCCGTATTTTGATTTGCCAGTTGGGCTTAAAACTTGAGGTTCAATGGACAGAATGAGACATGTACTTGTGAATCTTTAACTTTAATCTTGAAGGAATTTATATAAATGTAGGAGATTTTCGCTGCGAATAATTAAACGGTCAATCCATACCACAAACGAAAGAAGGGGTTTAGTGTGTAAGTGTAAAATGATGATCATAATACAGAAAAGAGACACAAACACAAGATTTATACGTGAAAATCCACACCGGGGAAAACCACGGGAGGAGGAGGGGAATCCACTATAATCAACCAATTCACAAGGATTACAGGGGCTCTTTGGAGTGTCTCCGAGCAAGGGTTAACTGTGAAAGTATTAGGAAGGCCTTGATGTAGTATTTAGAGAGGATACAAGTCTGGCCTCTTCTCGCTGGAGAGAAGGGTCCATTTATAACGAGCTGTTTGTGATGAATGAGAGCTGACGAGGTTCCTGTAACTGCACGATTTTCATGTGTAGATTTATGGTAATGGCTTGTGATTATGGGCACTGGACTGCTGGGATTGCATGCAGAGAATCTCTTCATTGTTCATAACTGTCCTCCTTGAATGCCGGGGTGTTGCACGTCTTTAACGTGAGAGAGAGGGAGTAGCATGATTGCAGCCAGAGATCTCGATGATCGTTACTGGGAACTTCCAGTTTGTTGTAAAGTCAGGAATCTTGGACTGCAGATGAGTCTGGAGGGTGAGGTCATTGGAATATGAGATAGCTTTAGGATGACTCTGGGCGGCAGAACTTGTAGGGAAGGACCGGGAGCGAGGGCATCTCGGTGGGAAGTTGTCAGTTGCAATGACATGTGTCAATATCTTGACGAGTGGCCAATTTTTGACCACTATAGATGCCCCAGCTCTATCGCTTGTCAGAGAATATAGTAGGAAAGTCAGAAGAGCGGAGTTGGTTGAGATCTTTAAATGCCTTGAATTCTTCTTGATGTTGGTGAAGGGGAGGCTCTGATCCTTCAATGTGTATCTTTTGGATTTCGTCTGGAGATTGTATAGTATTGGCCCAGAGACCCTTCACCTTAGTTTTGATGATGACTAACTTATGAAGTTATGTTACTAATGATCTTATATTTATATAGTTTCAGATATAGATCAAGATATTAGTAGGTGTTTAGCTTCAATAAAAGATTCAAAGTTAAGTTTTGGAGCTAACATGTGTTGATTCAAGAGCTCGCGCGTCAAGATCGTATCTAGAACTCAAGATGAAGTCAAGCTCTTTGGATCATGTTTGGATCGAGTCATCTTAAAGAAGAAGATCGATAAAAAGACTTCGGTTTAGATTTGTTTAGTTTTTATTTAGATCTTGTATAAAGATAGTTAGTCTTGATATGCTCCAGTACACACACTCACAAGTTCAAAAGTTTACACCACTCACAAGTACAAAAGTTTATTAGTTTCAGTTTAACGGTTTCAGATTTTCAAGAATACATTTTCCATTTTCATGAATAGATAGAATCAAAAGAAGTTTTACATGGTTTATATGTATATTAGATTTATCCATATACATTGATAGTTCATATTGTTTAAAAACTTATTTTGATGATTCTAGTTCATGTGTTTCAAGTTTTGTTTTTATCAAAACTTGTTTAGATTTAAAGTCAAAAATATAGATATATCATTTACCATGTGTATTGGATTCTATCCATACACATCATGTTTCAAATGTTTTCTATATCTTGTTTTTTTTTATTTATACAAATTTAGAGAAAAATCGATTTTTCCATTAAAAGTTGATTTTTGGAAAATACGATTTTCAGTTGAAAGCTTAATTTTCAAGCCTCAAAAATAGTTCAAATAGTTTGTAATATGGTGATTTTTTAGTCACACATATTTATACTTCAAATATTTACATAAACTTATTTTTGTGAATTTATATGATTTTATGAGATTTTATAGATATTTAAAAGCCAACATTTCATAACCTATAAACCTTGATTTTAGGCTACTAACGGTCGACCGACCGGTCGACCGGCGTGCACAGATGTGCACAGGCTTTAGTGGTCGACCGATCCAGAGAGTCTGCTATCTGGATCTGGCCCCGGTCGACGGACGGTTGACCGACCAGAGAGGCTTGCTCTCTGGTTCTGGCCTCGGTCGAACGGGCGGTCGACCGACAAGAAAGTTTGCCTTGTGGCTGGTCGATCGAGTGGTCGACCGATGGCTCAAACGATCAGAAATCTTACTGTTGGCCGGTCAATCGGGCGGTCGACCGACATGTCATTTTTGACTTGTTCTGAACCCCAACGGTTATATTTTCAGATCCCTATAAATATTGAGTCTTTGAGGCCAGTTTTTAACAAGATTTTCAAGGGCTAATTTCTCATCTTTTTAGTGTTTTCAGCAAGTTTTAAAAAGAAGTTTTGTGCTTAAATCTCTACATCTTATTGTTTCAAAGTTTTGAAAAATCAAAGAAAAAATAGATTTGAGAAATATTTTTTTCTTATCATTTACATATCTATCAAGAAGCTTTCTCAAGTATTTTTCTTGTAGTTTTTTTATCAAACACTTTGATTTTCTCACATACTGAGCTATTCAATTCAAACCTATCTTTAGGATCTTTGTTTTGTAAAAAAATTTTTTACGATCCTTTGAGATCACTAAGAGATTGTTTGTGATCACCAAGTTCTTTACTTTGGCTTGCGACCTTCCTCTCTGTGTAGAGTTTTTGATTTTGAGTTTGAGAGAGGAGTTGTGTACTCCAAGTGTTGGGTTATAATTCCTCAGTAGAGTTCCCTTTGTAGAAGGCCCTGTGTGGACATAGTGAAAATCCTTCTGTATGAAGATAGGGACGTAGAGAAGTGGCTCGAATCTTGAAATATATCCCAGTGTTTGCGTTTGATCCACTATCTCTCAACTCTCATCTCTTTATATCTTGCATTTTCTTTATGGCTCTCTCACCACACACACACACACACATATGCTTGATATAGTTTGTGTGTGCTTACACTTGTGTTGAATCAAGAGAGCTTTTAAAGCACCTCAACTCTTAATTTAGAGGAATCTCGAGGAGTAGTTCAAGAGCCCTTCACAGGGAATTCGGACTCACTCTTGGTTACACATAGGGTATTAACAATAAGTTTTAATTCTGCATCATTGGACATTAGATTAGCACTACACCTATTCCCCCTTCTAAGTGTACTTTCAATGGTATCAGAGCCTACATTCTTGATGTTCAGTTTAACCACCAAGGAGTGAGATCCTCATTTACTAATCTATTCATTTGCTTTGCACACATATTAGTTTGCACTCATGGATTTTCTTGCTCACCCATGTATAATGTTTCTAATATCAATATATGGAAGATTAAGATGAATGCTTACCTTAAAGTCTAAGATTGCATGTTTACCTTTTCACTACCAAGAAAATCATATGTTGGTAATGACAAGCATATAGAGGCTAATGCACAAGCATTGATTGCA